>JBBPTI010000769.1:0-10802 GCA_038093995.1 Tylopilus aff. callainus
AAAGCCCTTGATTAGGGCTATCTGACAATATATAGGTTTAGGGGTCTAGCATCAATGGGTAGTTTGATATTCATCAAACATTGAAAATATTGCAAACATTGCAACATTTTTGTTGCTCAGTGTATGTACAGGAGGGCCAGCAAGACAACTAAGTTCAGACTACCTACTCCTCACCTGACATCTCTGCATCCTCCATGTCATCTGATGCTCCCACACCCTCCTCTGCAAACTCCTCTGGGACCACCAGCACCCTCTGCATGTCCTTCTCCAACCCCTCTAACTCTTCCTCCAAGTTGGACTCATCATCCATAACCTCCTCCAACACCCATCCTCCATACACTTCCACCATCTTCAGCTGGATGAGCTGGTCCAGATACCAGTTTTGCTGGTCAAGATGCTGTCCAACCTGGTAAAACTCATCCTGCATCTCCCTCATTGCCCTCATGATCTCCTGACCAACCATCACCAACACATCCTCCCCTGTGTCTTCTAACCACTGCTTCTTGCACAGTGCTGTGATCTCCTCCACCTCACTATTGTCTGCTGCTGGCCATTTCCTCCACTTCACTGGCTTCTCATCCCCTGGCCATATACACCATGCTTTCCAGTCATAACACTTCTGGCAGGCCATAGTCATCTTTGAGCCCTCATGGAGCACACACTCCACCCCCTTCTTTACACACCAGTTGCAGTTGGGCAATGCCCACTGCTTACCCTTTCCCTTTATTGTGCTTTGCTCTGCACAAACCTCTGTAGCCCATGTCCATCAGCTCTGGCCAAAGTATTTTCAAGGTACTTACCCAAAGCTTGGCTGCCTTTTCAGCCTCCTTGTGACATGTTTCCTCCTCCACAATCCTCCAGTGTTCCTCCACTGTGGCCTTCTCCCATGCCTCCTCCTCTGCCTTGCATCATGCTTGAAACGACCTCGGGCACAAAGGCAAGGAGGCATCGAGTGGAACGAGCAAGATGATGTCCCGGGTGCTAAGCACAAGGGGACAAGTAGCGAAGTGAAGCAAAATGGAAAGGTGGATCAAACTCCTTATAAGCAGGTGCCTTGTGAGGGAAGACCCAAGAAGAATTGATTGGGGCTCTGATAATTTACAGGCAGTCTTATATACTACTACAGAACTGGTTCAAGCGGAGCCTAAACTAGCTAAGGGCAGGCATGGTTACTAAATATGGAAGTGTGAGACGAAACTTAGCCTGGTCCATGCAAGTGGGGCGATGCTGCGGGCTAAACGCTACTGGAGTGGGAAAGGGTGGCAAGCGATGGTGCCATTGCGAGGTTAATGCCATTGGAGTGGGAAAGAATGGCATACTATGGCGTGCGATGTGCGAGTATCACTATAGGCGTGCGACCGGGTGGCGACATATGGCACCTTTGCAGCTGTGGATTGCCTAAGTGCTGCAGGGCGGCATCAATAGCCGGGTAACTGGGTCTTTACTCTACTGTAGTCTGGTGCCCGGATGCTGTGGCTACTGTGCTTACCAGTGTGGGAACAGGACTCGGGCAAGACCAAGTCGCGGCACTGTGGCATGGGGTAAAGTGGCTAAAGAAAGAAATGTAGGAATGAAGGGAACGTAGCATAGCCGTGAGTGTTACAATGCTGCCTTCTTCTTCACCAGACAACAGCATTTGTGCTCTGTCATTTTTGCCACAAGTCACTTGTTGTTGTTGCAGTCACTCTCCTTGAGCTCTTTGTCATGCCAGTTGTGGATATCAGTGATATCATTCATGGACATGGTAGGCATAGTGGTCTAAGGGACAAGATGTCCATCATGATGGGTTTTATATCCCAGGATTGGACAATCAACAAACTTTCAAACCCCAACTTTTCAAGCTCCATATTGTCCATACTTACAGCCCTTAGGGGTTCAGGCCTAAGTGGGGGATACTGTCATATCCCACAAATTTGCTAAGTCTATCTCCATATTTCTGGTCTCCTGTCTGTCAATCTCTGTACTTACCTCCTTATTTATACTATCTTGTCTATTTGGATCTTGACTCATTCCATTCTACATTTCATTGTTAATAAGCTTTTGCTTAGTCTTTAGAGTTCAGCCTATGCTTTGCACAGCTCCAGCACTTGCATCCCCAGTGTACTGCTCCAGATCTCAATTTACTATACCTCCATCTTACTCATCTATGTTCTCCATATATAAGCTCATAGATACTCTGTCTTAACCTCAGTTTGAATATCAATTTAGTTCTCTTCTCTTGAGTCTGATAGCTTGACCTCTGCTCTCTCTCTTCCTCCTGCCAGTAAAGCTAGGAGCTTGGCAAGGATGTGACACATAAGTCCTGTGTCAAAGCCTCACCCCTCTAATCTCTGCTCCAATCTCCACTATACCTTTGGTACACCTCCATGTGTTTACATGCAACCTCCGTCCCCACTAACCATCTCTGCTTCTTGGACTTGAGCTGGAGAAGAGACAAACTTAACAGCTTCACAGAAGGCAGGTGTGCCAGAAAGAGTATTGATTCCCCAGAGGTTTTCAGACTTTATTATGTCTTGGATTCTGATTACAAAGATGTGGCCCATTGAAACAACCTCAGGCACTAAGTACCTTTGGTTGTGTAGCGGAAAGTGTATGAAAGTGTAAGAGGTGGATCGAACTCCTTATAACTGGGTGCCTTGTGAGGGAAGACCCAAGAAGAATCGATTGGAGTTCCAACAATTTACATGCAGGTTTATATACTACTAGCTACCTAGGTTGGAACTCTGACTAAAGTGTGTGAGGGCAGGCCAGACTACTAAGTATGGAAATGCAAGACAAAAACTGGCCTAGTCCTTGCAAAGGGGGCAGTGATGAGGAGATTCAGCTATTGGTGTGGGATAGAATGGCAAATGGTGACGCAATAGTGGTTGTTATGCAATTGGAGGAAAATGAAAATAAGGGAATTGTACAATAAGTGGGAATAACACCATTGGTGTGGGAGCGGGTGGTGTGAGTATGGTGAGCAATGGCACAATCCACAGTTGCTATGCCATCAGCTGCTTAGGTAAAAGGGGCTTTACACTACCTTGGTCAGGTGCTCTAATGCTGTAAGCAATGTACTGTGGTGTGGGAGGCAAGGGTGGATATTACTGAGCTGTGACTTCACAGGTGCAGGTATTTATGGCTAAAGAAGGAAGTGTAGGAAACAAGTGCAGTGGAGTGGCCACAAAGCATAACACCCATCCACTGGTGGAGTAGGTTTATATTGATGGTGGCTAGGGCAGCCTCCTTTTGGTCACTTGGGGTTATTTTTGCATGGTAAAGGCCACTCTTGTGCTTGGCCATGAAGATTATCTTCCAATCCTTCCAGATATAGCATGTGTCAGAGTTGGCCAGAAAAATGACAGAGAGATTGGTAGTGGTGAGGCAATTTATGGAGATTAGGGAGAGGTGGAACTCAAGGACCAGGAGTACATTCAATAGGACTATTTCATAGGTGTGTCTGGATATGTGTGAAACGAGGGGTATGAATTCAATGCCAATGGCCTGCATTTCAGAGTTATATCTGAGGGTGACAGGGCAAGAAGGATGAAGTGGGCAGTAGGTTCAGAACCAGGAGTGATGGGATACCATGTGAGATATGATATTGGAGTCAATCATCAGCAAATCACTAACTTATACTGTAAGTATAGTACAGGTCTGTACAGGTCCATTATAGCAAAATACCATCTGTACAGGCCTATACAAGCCTGTATATCCACTGTACAATAGGGGACCTTAACAAAACACAATAATACTGAATGTATACTCTGACTAAGTTGCTAATGACTTCTTTGCATTGTTTGAGGTATTTTAAATCCATTTCTTTGAGGTCCTCCATTGTACAGTCAGTGTATAGGTCTGTACAGGCCTGTACAGATAGCATTTTGCTGTAGCAAACCTGTACAGACCTGTGCTATACTTACAGTATACAGTGACTCCAAAAAGCATTACAATGTTTGCTACCTTTGTAGTGTAGTTCAAATAACATTTGATGGTGTGGGAATTTTGCTTACCTATAGTGAGACCATGGGAAGCATAGACTCCTGGCTACAAAATGGTTCCTGGTTCATGTGATTTGTTCAAGGAGTGTGAAGATATGATCATTTTAAATCAGATGTGTCATTGTAACACTTTTTGTACTTTTGATATGGACAGTATGATCTTGCCCAAATAATAGGATATTTGTGGTTGTTTGGCACTACAAATAAACATACACATATAAATATCATGTCTGAGCTTAAAATAGTTCCCACACTTCTTGATTCTTGTTATGCTCTGCCAATTGCTGGTCCACCACCAGTTCTTTTTTGCCCATAAACCCTATTGCTCTTTTCCATTTGGCTACATGTCTGAACCACCTATTTCCCTATCACAAGACCACAGCTACCAGCATTCACACACCACACAATGGCTGCACAAAGCTGTGTTTACTGTAGCTGATGGACTAGACCCTTGCATAGCCTAATTATGCCATGCTGGCATAACCTCACATCATTGGTGCCCAGGCTATGCAAGGCAGTGCAGTGACACCCCATGACTCACCCCTGGCCAGTGGCATAAGTACTGCACTCCCATGTCTACCCTAAACAAGTCCATATGTAGTAATAACACACAAACATGTACAAACCCCTGTAATTATATATAAGGCTGGCAATTTAGTCCCAAGATCCTCATTCAAGTTATCTTGGGTTTTTCCCTTAGTCCTCAGTCAATGCCTGGGCCCCCACTAGCTCTTGTCACCACCATTCCCATTCATTGCCTCACTGCTCACTACCCAGACTACAGGTTGTTTCAATTCTTGACCACTACCATAATGAGATCTCTCTTTACTACTTAGAAAAGCACCATTCTTTCTCAGCTTGATGCTGGCCATTCAATTCACTCTATTTCATCTACAACTGGTGTTAGCACTGCTACCATCTCTAGACTTCATTCTAAAGAGTGTTCTGACTTGCAAAAGTCTATTGGAGGTCATCCATCCAAGCTTTCCTCCTCTAACATTTGTTATGCTATTCATCTCATCTCATCTCAGAAGGCTGAGAATGCTGTCCAGGTGACCAAAACCCTCTCTGGAATCATTAACCAACTCCTCCATCCTAATACTGTTTGCCTCCACTTGAAAAAGTCTGGCATGAAGGCTGTAGTCAAGTCCAAACATCCTCTACTTTTAGTCAGATATTGCAAGGCTCATTTGGACTTTGCCTATTCCCACAAAGATTGGACTGTGGATGACTGGAAGAAGGTTGTATGGTCTGATGAGACCAAAATCAATTGTCTAGGGTCAGATGGTCACAAATGAGCATAAAAAAAGGCAGATGAAGAGCTCAGTGACAAATTGGTAGAATATTATGCTACAATCCCTCAACCACTACACTTGCTCTACACTTGCTCCTACATTCCCTTCTTTAGCCATAGGTACCCATGGCTATGAGCTGTGACTCAGTAACACCCACCCTCATCTCTCATGCCACAGCACATTGCTTACAGCATAAGGGCACCTGATCAAGATAGCACAAAGCCCCTTTTACCTAAGCAGCTGACACCACAGCAACTGCAGATCACACCATTACATGCCCTACCTGCACAACCCAGTCTCACGCCAATAGCATTATCCCCTCATATTGTACAATTCCCTTAGTATCTTTTTCCTCCAATTGCATAACTCCTGCTATTGTGCCATCACACACCATCTCTTTCCACACCAATAGCAATACTCCCTCTACATCACCTTGCTCACACAGACCAGGCCAGTTTCCCTCTTGCACTTCCTTACTTAGTAACTGGACCTGCCCTCACACATTTTAGTTGGAGTTTCAACTTAGGTAGCTAGTAGTATATAAACCCACATATAACTTGTCAGAACTCCAATCAATTCTTCTTGGGTCTTCCCTCAAAGGGCACCTGCTTACTAGGAGTTTGATCCACCTCTTACACTTCACTACACTTTCTGCTACACAATCAAAGGTACTTTGTGCCTGAGGTTGTTTCATAGAAGAAACTGTCAAGTTTGGTGGTGGTTCTGTGATGATGTGGGGCTGTATGACTTGGCAGGGGGTTGGATTTGCAACCAAGATTGATGGTAGGATGGATGGAGACCTCTACCTTCAGATTTTGAAGGATGAGCTCCAGCAAAGCCTGGAGTATTATGGTCTCAATTCTTCTGATACCATCTTTCAGCAGGACAATAACTCAAAGCATACCTGCAAAAAGGTGAAGGAGTGGCTAGAAGAGCAGGAGTTTAGCACTATGGTGTGGCCTACACAGTCTCCAGACCTCAACCCCATTGAACATATATGGGGTTACTTCAAAAGGAGGCTTACAGAGTATGAGCACCCTCTTTATGGAATTTTGGAGTTGTGGGAGAGGATTCAAGTGGAATGGGATAAAATACCAGTGGAGGAGTGTCAGAAGTTGATTGAGAGTATGCCTAGAAGGGTGCAGGCAGTGTTGAAAGCAAAAGGAGGATACACAAAGTATTGATTTTGTGCAGATACCCTAGTCTATACCAAAAGTACAAAAAGCATTACAATGACATGTCTGATTTAAAATAATCATATATTCACACCCCTTAGGCCAAATCACATGATCCAGGAACCATTTTGTAGCCAATAGTTTGTGCCTCCCACGGTTCCACTATAGGTAAGCGAAATTTCCACACCATCAAATGTTATTTGAGCTACACTACAAAAGTAGCAAACATTGTAATGCTTTTTGGAGTCACTATAAGTCAGTGATTTGCTAATGATGATTAAAGTGGTGCTGTTTCTGTTGTTGTGTTCAGACAAGGCATAGGCATGAATCCATTTAATTAGTGACTCCAATACATTGTCTCTGTTGGTGCACAGCATAGCAGCTAACTAGCTCTGTCGCACTATGGAATTCAAACACTACATTTAAACTCCATCAGACAAGGAACTACCTCTCATCCCATTCCATAACGGTGTTGAGAGGTATGTTCCTGCCGAGTTCTCCGTACCTAGACATGTACTCATATTCTCATATTACAGTCTTACACGCTGTCATAGGTACATACAATTCATCCCGTTCCATAACGGTGTTGAGAGTCTTACACGCTGTCGTAGTTCTTACAGGTTATGAGCCCCATGTGGTTCTGAACTGAAGAACCCGTGATACGATAAGACCCTACGTGTAATCGACCACACCGCCAGACTTATCTCACCTATAATGAGCAAAGTCATAACCCCTTTTTGAGGAGACGCTCACCCCTCCCATGTGTCAGGCTGCTGCACAATAAAAGGCTGCCCACCCATCCCCCACCCCTTTCCCTCCTACCATGACTAGATCCAGTTCCTGAAATACAATGGACCAAAGCTCCAATGCTGCACCTCCTGGCATCCCGGAAGCCAATGACCCTGGACCTGCCCCCGCACTTGCAGCCGCAGCACCTGTTACAGTCCCCATTAAAGCACTCAAACTGAACAACACGAGTCTTGATAAGATTGAACCTTTAGACATGGGGAAACACAACTGGCCAACCTGGTCGGACGCCATAATGAACGTCTTCCTTCTTAACTCTTGTGGCAGCTATATTCTAGGCACTGTCCCCTGTCCCACAGACTCGGCTGACAACGTTTCGACCTGGGACCTCAATAATCTTTGTGTCATTGCGGCCATGAAAACTTGCTGCACGCATGAAGAAAGCCTCTTCCTACGCAATGCCTCAAATGCGAAGGATGTGTGGAACACTCTGAAAACCAGGCATGAGAAACTCGGCCCAGTCGCCCAGATCCTCCTCATCCAAGAAGCTTTTGGTGTACATTTTAAGCGCTCTGACCGGTTGTCGTCTACAGCCACCCAGCTCCGTGACCTTGTGGACCGCATATACGACATCAGAATCCCACAGCGAGATGACTTCCTGCTTATTTTCTTAATGCATGCGCTATCCGCTGAATTCCCAAACTTACGGAACCACATCGCTGACTGCATCAACGCCAGCTCTGCCACAGAGCCATATACATCCACGCATGCCCTAAGACGACTGGACATGGAGCAACAACTACTTGATAGCGAAAAACAACGCCAAGGGACCTTTGCCCTCGCGGCTACTGCACCCACCAAGTCCAGCCCAAGGAACATGCGTAAATGTTTGACCTGCTCACAGCTTGGACACAACGTCTGCTGCACAAACTGTGGTAGCTCAGGACATAGCCGTGAACAATGCTGGCGCCCTGGCGGTGGTCGAGCTGGCGAGCGGGACATCATTCTGGCCGAGAAACAGGCCACAAAAGTCAGCAAACTGAAAGGTAACAGCGCCCCTGCCACAAAAACACCAGGCAGGCCTGCCACGACAGGTAACCTCTGCTACGATACCTCTGGGCGCACATATATACTAGATGCCTCCACTGGGGAAGCCTTCTTTGTCGCTGGAAATGCGAACCCATCCCCCTCTTGTGCTGCCACCACACCTGTCACCCCCTCGACCACTGAATTTGTTGGCTTAGCATCATCAGCCATAACTCCCGCTTTCATCCGCGAAGCCACTGCCGGCGACCTTGCAGAGTATGACGCGCTGTTCTCTGTTGTTGCCCCCACAACCTCCATCGACTGACATAGCCACACCAAGACAGCGAACTTTGCCGGACTTACTTACAAAGCTCCGCAACAACGTGCTAAAACAGTCATCGACCCTGCGGTCACCACCTTCTATCTGGATAGTGGTGCATCTATCCATTTGAGCAACACCGAGTCCGACTTCTACACCCTTAAACCCATCAAGCCCCGATCTATCAACAGTGTTGGTGGTTCTTCCATCTTAGCGGTAGGCATCAGCATGGTCAAAATAATCATTGCGAAAGGAATGCACCTGACTCTACATGATGTCCTCTTCGTCCCCTCCGCGACTGTCTGCCTCGTGTCGGTCTTGGCCCTCTGTTCCCAAAACAGATGCTCAGTTCACTTTGATCATTCTGGCTGTTGGGTCACAGCCCAGAATGGTGCCCGGATACTCTCTGGATCCCTCAGCTCTCGTCGCCTGTATGCACTAAGCGGTGGACAATTGTCTGCAGAACATGTACTACTAATCCACCACGCGCCAACTCTCCACACGTGGCATGGTCGACTAGGTCACGCAAATTACCGTGCGGTTTACGACCTAGCTCAATCAGGACTTGCTGAAGGTATGCATATCGATCTCACCGTCCACCCTGGCACATGTACCCACTGCACGGTCAGCAAACAGACTCGCTTGAGCATATCAAAGGTTAGGGAAGGACAAAGAGCCATTCGTAAGCTGGGGATCGTACATGTTGACCTGATGGATTTCCCAGAATATGTGTCTGCATTAGGACACAGACACATAATGAACATCATAGATGACTACTCTTCCTATGTGTGGGCAATCCCTCTCGCATCCAAATCTGATGCTTACCCAGCACTCCTCGCATGGGAACAAGCACGCGAGGTTGAAACATCCTTGAAAGTAGGGATTTACTGCTGTAGAGACCAGCCTGTCTCTGTAGGCGTAAGACCCCTCCTGTCGCAGTTATACCACCCCCTACCACCTTATCACCTTCCCCACTATGTCCTCACTACTCCGTCCGTGCTCACCGCAGTCCGCAGCACAGTCCGGGTCGATGAGGCCTCGGACTATATCGGACTACCGCGGTCTCTCCTTCCACCCTCGTACGTTTCCCTTTATCTTATCTATCGATCACTTTACCCCTTTATTCGCACCCGCCGTCCTTCCTTGCAATGTGTCATCCGCGGACGGCGGGGACTTTATTTTCCTTTCAAGCCTACTTAGACCGGGCCCAATCACGTGTGATGGACTCAGTATAGATGTCACTCCGTCTACAGGGCGGTCCTCTTTTTTTTTCTGATTCATCTTGACAGTTTGATATAGTGTTTCAATACCCGTATTTAGTCTCTTGCCGTCGGTTAGTGTTACCTAGACGTCGTTAGAGTCCGAGCATACTCGGACTATAATGCTGTTGTACAGAATGGGAATGACAGCTCCCTTTTGGCTCACGAATCACCGTCACCGTCACCGACACCGTTTTCAACTTCTCTAAACGACCTCAGTGAACCGTCCACTGAGCTCGAACCGTTTCCCCTGCAACCTGAAAGCTTCGAAATCTCTCGGACTCTCGGACTTGCGCGCGATCTGCGACCGGACTTTCTCATACTGCTGAGTGCCATCGCTCGGACTTCTTCCGGAACCTTTCCCTTTCCTTAGAGTCTCTTTTGGGACGAACATACCGTTCCCACCACTAATTCTACGGTACTGAAGGCCTGGACTCTTAGGTGTCCCTACCTACATAGTCCTCTCAGCCTTCCTACCTTCATATCAATGGGCTCCACAGTTGCAGGAATGGATGCAACCAGGTCTGATGGCTGTGGGGGTGGGGGTGGGGCTGGAGGCCCAGGTGCAGGTGTGTCCGAGACCATCGGGTCTGCATCAGGGAGTTTACCACAGGCATGACAAGGCAGAATGGCCACCGAGGACTCAGGAGAGGCGGGAGGTTGCCATGTGGATGCAGCAGACGCGGCGTCACTGGCACGGCGGCTTGGAGCACGGCGAGGAGGTCCAGTAATGACCAGAGGAGGTGTAGTGACGGCTGTTTCCTGGGCCAGCGCACCCCTTGAAGATCTCATCTCCTTAAATGTCTCATACTCTGTCCATTGTTTCTCTGGCACAACCACATACAGTATGAACTGCAAGCCACTTTCGAACGACTTCTGCGCTGGTTTCTTCCCAACTTTTCTGTCTTACAAGCATCCGTTGTAGAAATAAGGTTCGTCCGGCCGATCATAAGATGCCAGGTCCATCCACGCTTTATCACGAACAACAAACTCCCTTG
>JBBPTI010000770.1:0-10781 GCA_038093995.1 Tylopilus aff. callainus
TAACAAACAATTACAAATATACCATGATTTGACTAATAACCTACTCATCAATTCAAAAGTGAAAAAACCCTTTCCATGGTATTGCTGTTTTATGATGGCCATATCTCCACAGCCTGTGAACCAAATCCCACAGTGTCTGGCAGTGTGCTTCACGCACTGCTATTGGAGTTAGCATGGAAAGGGTTTTTGGAGTCACTGTATAAGATGGGACTGTGGGTGTAACTGGGATATGTAGAGAGCTGGAGGTGGTGTCAGGGCTAATGGTTGTGACTGGTAACATACCATGGGTGTTTCCATAGCAAGTGGTGAGTAGCCAGTGCTGTGGCTATGAGGCATGAGCAGTGTGCAGGGTTCTGTGCATCTGTGAAATAAGGCCAGGCAACTACAAGGAGTTCAGGGTCTGTGTTTGTGCACTGGGTCATTAGTGCTGGGCTGTGCCATGCTGCAGGCTGAGAGGTGAGGCTAGAGTCTAGGTGTAGTATTGTGCCATGTGGCTGTGCAAGGATCTGGATTGTATCACATGTGGGGTCATGTAACCAAGTGCAAGACTGTGCTGTGAGGCATTGCTGACAGATTATATGTCAGGTAACCATGGGACTGTAGATCACATGCAGGGAGCTGGGACTAGGCTGAGACAGGGGTGAAGCCTAATATGGGCATGAGACTGTAGAGTGTGAACAGTGGGGGAGGAGCACTAGTAAGGGCTTCATATAGGCATTGTAGGGATTACTAAGTGTGCAAGGGAGTGCAAACAAGTGAGCACAAGGGCCAGAGTCAAGGAAAAAGCATAGTGGGGGCCCAAGTATAGCATCAAGTATATTGCATTCATAACAACTATAATCTCCTGGGTCTGCAAACACTTCTACCTTTTAGCTAGCTTTTCTTCTGGAAGATGTGGCTTTCTGCAATGTGGTCATGGTGTTTTCCAGCTGTACCACAGTCTTCAGCAGTCCAGCAGTCTTCTTCTGTTCTTTAATGCATTCATTAAATAGCTGCTGGCTTAACTTACTCATTTCTCTGAATTCTGCAGCAATGGTGGTAATCTTATCCTTTCATGTAAGGGTCAGGTCACCAAGAATTTGGAGTGTGGCTTGTGACATGATGATGAGTGATGTGGGTCCTGGTTATCTGTACTTTGGTTCCATCTCAGACTATCCAGGTTTGTCATCAGTATTTCTTTACTAAGGATAGGAGTAGTCTTGGTTTATATGCTTTCAGGGGTGTTGTTGGGCATGTCAGTCTTGACAGGGGTCTGCTGATTGTTGGTGGGGGTTTCAGCTGTTCCTTCAGGTATAGTTGCATAAGGAGTTGGCCTATGATATTACTTGATTCAGGTGGAAAGTTTAAAAGTTTATTAAATAACTACCACCTGGTGTTTCCTATGTCTGCTGAACTCTGCTCATATTCAAAGATACTGGATATGAGATTGGGCCAGAATTTGATGGAGAAGGTGAGGGAGGTAGTCTCACAGAAGACCATGGCTAAAAGGTAGAGAAGGAAATATACAATGAGACAAGAAAAGAAGATAATAAGGAAGATACTTGTGGCCAGCAGGAGCTAGACTATCATAAGAGATTGGGGATGAGGGTGAGTATGGATCCTACTACTAAGTATAGGTAGGCTTGTACAAGAAGGTGGAAAGTGATAGCAGCAGGGACTATTGGGACACTAGAGAAACTTATTAGGGCAGTGCAAAGATGCATGAGGGCAAAGGTGTCCTACTTTATTAGTGAAGTGGACAACAGAGGCAAGGGCATTGTGGCAGGCAGTGCAGGCAGTGGTGATTTGCCCATGGTGGCAGAGTCAGTGTTCTTCAACTAAGTACCAGGCATATGC
Source organism: Tylopilus aff. callainus (assembly GCA_038093995.1). NCBI lineage: Eukaryota > Fungi > Basidiomycota > Agaricomycetes > Boletales > Boletaceae > Tylopilus > Tylopilus aff. callainus. The sequence continues at coordinate 1,837 of JBBPTI010000770.1, forward strand.
CTCAAGATACTGGCAGTGTTTTTCTTCTACTCTGGCACAGGTAGTGGGTCTGGACAGGTTAAGATATGGACCCTCAAGGTTATTGGGGTTGATCTCAGGCTCAGGCAATTTGTGCTTTATGGAGCATGCTGGGAATGGCTGCAGGAACAGTGAAAGTACTACACTGAGCAACAAAAGCATTGCAATGTTTGATACATTTGAATTATGCATGGTATACAAAGCCAGGGTGTGGGAATCTCACTTAGCATTAGTGGGATGAAATATAGTAGACACTTGTGGCTTGCAATAGCCCCTTAGGTCATGTAATTTGGTCAAGGGAGTATGAAGATATGGCCATTTTAAGTTGGTTATGTCATTGCAATAGTTTTGTTGCTAACATCAAGGGTATTATAAACTAGTATGAAGTATAGCCTCCTTTGGCCTTAATCACCTCCTGAACCCTTCTGGGCATGCTTTCAATCAACTTTTGACACTCTGCAACCTCTATCTTCTCCCATTCCACTTGAACTCTTTTCCAAAGTTCAGTTATCCTCTTTGCTGACTCTGAATATTCTGCTAGTCTTCTTTTAAGAAGAAACCACAGATACTCTATTGGATTAAGGTCTGGAGATTGAGCTGGCCATACCATCACCTCATATCTGTTATGCTTCAGTCCTCCTATGTCCTACACTCCCTTCCTTCTTACTAGGTTACCTTCTTTAGCCATGCTCCCTCACACCACCAAGTCACATCTCAGTGCCACCCACAGACACTGTCTCATGCCACAAGTAGCTTACAGCATAAGGGCACCTGACCAGGGTAGTGTAAAGCCCCTTTTACCTAAGCAGCTCACACCATAGTGATTGTGGATGGTACAATTGCACACCATACCCATGCACTCCTGTCCCACACCAATAGCATTACTCCTGCATATCATACAATCCCCATATTTCCTTTTTTCTCCATTCACATAACAAACACTATGGTGCCATCACTTGCCATTCTGTCCCATGCCTATTGCAATATCCCCTCAGCATTACCCCACTCACACAAACCAAGCCAGTTTCTCACTTTCATTTCCTTACTTAGTAGTTTAGCTTGTCCTTACACATTTCAGTCAGAGTTCCAACTTGGGTAGATAATAGTATATAAACCTGCATGTAGCTCATTGGAACTCCAATCAATTCTTCTTGGGTCTTTCCTCTAAGGGCACCTGCTTACTAGAAGCTCAATCCACCTTGTACACTTCACTACACTTTCCCTTACATGACCAAAGTGTTAAGACCAAGTCCAGGTAGGACGTTGACCTTAGCCTTGAATAGCTTGGGGTGATGATGTATCTTATGCCCTTACTAATGAAGGGGCTTTATCTGGCCTCAGTCTGTTGAGGACTTGAATTGATGGTGAAGCTAGTGAGTCAAAGAGACAAACTCTAGCAAACTCTGAGGGCTGGGGTGAAGGAGGTAGATATCAAGGAAGACTAGCTTAGAGCTACAGGGTTGCGCCTGGTAGGCCTATATACTGGCTAGTTCATCAGAGTTAGATAATCAATAGAATGCAAAGGAACAAGAGAGAAGAAAGAGATATTGATCAGATACAATCAGAGCATATCCTGAGTCAATGTTAAGTAGTAAGCATAGGAGAACTATGAAAATGGGATGTGAGAAGAAAAGGAAAAGAGAAAAGAGCTGGTATACTAGACCTGGTAGGTAGATCATAATATTACCTCCCATTTAGCCTGTGAGATCCCTGAGCTCACTAAGTCCTTCCATGAGGACTTCCTTGGGGATAGAAGAGTCAAACTGGTCAGATGACATCAGGAGAGGGGGCGCGCAGCATGTGAGTTGGGGCCTCAAAGTATGAGGACGCAGATGAGGAGGAGGAGGAGCGCAAGGGGGAAGAAGATGAGTTAGAGGATGGTGGTGGGGCCAGGCGGAAGAGGGGACAGTGGGTCTGAAAGTGGCCCCTGCGGTGGCAGTGAGTGCACATAGTGTGGGAAGTGGTAATCAGGGTGCAGGTGGGGCAATCAGTAATTAGATGATCAGGGGCCCAAAGGTGACAGGTGGGGCACTGATAACGGAAACACTGGGCTTTGATGTGCCCGATGTGATGGCAGTGGAAGCAGGTGTTTTGGTACATGGGGTGGTTCGGGGTAAGGGGAACTTCCACCTGTCTGTGCAGGGCATCCACTAGAATAGTCCGGGCTCATCTTCTTAGTTCTTCTGGAGTGACCAGGTCTTCTTCTATGATCAAGGTATCATCCACCTCTATCAAGGCAGATGTGATGGGGGAAGGGGAATGAGGGGGGGTAGGGGCAGGGTAGTTCAGGTTTGGAGAAGGGGGGTGAGCCTGGGAGAGGCACTCCAGGTTACAATCTAGATTGATGCACAGGTCCAGTGCTCCCAGTTGTATCAAGGCAGCAAGAATGCCATGAGAGGCACACTCTCTGTGGATGGCAAGGGAGTTTACTATGGAGTAAGCTCTGGTGGGGATAGGGTCTAGTAGTTCAATGTGTTTGGAGAAATTATAAAACCCTTCAATCTGAAGGAAAGAAGTATGTAGCTGCCCAATGGGTGAGTCTGGGTGGACAAGGTGTTCAAGAGCGACGACATAGTGGGGGTCTTGTAGGAAAAGATCCATAAGGATTTCATTGTTGGTGCTGGGGAAGAAAACGAGCTTGGCCATCTCTGGAACCTCAGTCTGCATGATGGCGTCAAGGACTAGGGAGTAGGAGGGGTTTGAGGAGTTTATTATAGAGGGGGAAAACGGTGGATTGAGAGATACTCAACAAGGAGGGCTTGGGCTCCTTTTAAGTTTGACTCAGGTTCCCATGAGTCATCTTCTGGTGGGTATCCCTTCCATCGGATCAGGAACTTGCAGTTCCAGAGGGGACCTTGATGCTTTAATATCCGCTCCACTTTGTACTCTTCTTCGCCACCAATGAGGTTAGCAGGTGGTTGGGGGAAATTTGGGCTGTGTACATTGTTTTCATGGTAGGGGGATAGGAGGGAAGCATGGAAGACCAGGTGGATCTTCCAGGTGCAAGGCAGTTGGAGTTTGAAGATAATAGGGGAGAGAACTTCAGTGATGAAGAATGGGCCTTCTCGCTTGCTGAGGAGTTTAGGGGAGGTGTGAGTACACCTCAGGTTTCGTGCTTCAAGCCAAACCTTATCTCCTTTGTGGAAGTGGGAGTAGTTTCTGCATGTGTGGGCTTTCATGACCTGGGCTGCTAAGTCATGGGCAGCTAGGGCTTTGTTTTGGGTGGCATTCAGGTCAGAAATACACTTTTCTAAGGCAGGAAGGGGAGTAGGGGAAGAGATAGTGGGGATCGGTTGTGGTTCATATCCCATCATGAGGTAGAACAGTGATTGATTAGTGACTGAGTGTGGGCAATGGTTGTGAGCAAATTCTGCAAAGGGAATGAGATTCGACCATCGGGTAGGGTTGTTTCTGCAGAATATACAAAGGTAGGTCTCAACTTCTTGGTTTACTCATTCGGTTTCCCCATCAGTCTGTGGATAATAGGCAGTAGAAAGGGTGAGGTCGTATTTCAGGAGTTTTCCAAGTTCTTTGGTGAAGTTGGAGGTGAACTGGGGGCCTCTATCCGAGATGATCTTGTCATATAGTCCATACCTAGTATAGACTTTGGCAAGGAAAAGAAGGGCAATCCCTTTGGCAGTAACAGTTTTCGTGGTAGGGCAGAGAATCACCCCTTTCGTAAGCCCATGGTCAACCACGACCAATAGGCTATCAAATCTGGAGGAGGGGGGGAGATCCGTGATCAGATTGCAGGAGATCTGTTGAAAGGGGCAGGTGTAGGAAGAAGGAATGGGGGTGAGGGGGGGAAGAGTGGGGTGGGTGTTAACTTTGTTCTGCTGGCAGACTGTGCATCCTTCGACATATTTCCAGATAAAAGAGGCCAGACCAGGTCACCAGAACTCCTGGGCAACTAGCTGGCGGGTTTTAAGGAAGCTGGGGTGGCCAGCAGATAGGTGGTCATGGTGAGAGGAGACTATGGACTGGCACAGTCCAGAGGAGTCAGGGATATAGATGTGATCTCAGTAGGAAAGTATCCTGTCTGAATATTTCCAGTTGGAGAGGTGGGAAGAGAGGGAGGAGGAAATGTTGCCTTCAATGGCCTGGACAATGTCTAAGACAAGGGGGTCTGCAGCGGAGGAGGTGCGGAGTTTGATAGTGAGTTTGAGGTCAATGAGGCGGACAAAGAGGTTGTCTAGGAGGAGGGTGACGTTGAAGTTGTCTGGGGAGGAGGGGGTATGGTTGGGGTGGTGAGAGAGAGCATCGGGGGCAGCCAGTTGGGTGCCGGGGACATGTTGGAGGCAGAGATCATAGCCCAACAGATCTAGCATCCATCTGGCCTGTTGCCGGTTAAGATTTTGGGGTTTTCAGAAGTAGGTAAGGTTTTTATGATCAGTAAGGACAAGGACTTGGAAGGGGGATCCAAGGAGGTACTGTCACCATGTCCTTAGTGTGTGGATGATGGCAAGAAGTTCTCAGTCGAAGATGTCGTAGTTTCATTCAGCTGGAGAGAAGGATTGGGAAATATAGGCACAGGGCTTTAAATCCCTGTTAGAGTCAGCTTGTAGGAGTACCCCCCCAGTGGCAAACTTGGAGGCATCAGTGGAGATGGCAAAAGGGCGGTTTAAGTCTGGCATGGAAAGGACAGGTTGGGAAGAGAACTTGTTGCAGAGGGAGTCAAAGGCGGATTGTTGGGAGGGGGTCCAGTGCCAAGGATAGTCTTTTCAGGTGAGTTCAAGAAGGGGGGCAACAATGTTGGAGTAGGAAGGGATGAACCAGTGGTAGAAGTTGGCAAAGCCTAAGAAAGATTGGACCTCTTTGACTGTGGAGGGAACAGGCCAATCAGCAATTCCTTTGACTTTAATAGGGTCCATGGCGATCTGTCCTTTTGAGAGGATCATCCCTAGGTATTCTACCTGGGAGGCTGCAAATGTGCATTTTTCAAGGTGGAGGTAGAGGTCCAGTTTCTTCATTCGTTGGAGGACCCGACAGACCCGGACCTTGTCCAGTTCAGGGGTGGAGGAGTAGATGAGGAGGTTGTCCATATAGATAACAAGCCAGCCTTCCGCAATCATGTTGCAAAAGGAATCATTCATGAATCTCATGAAAGTGGGGGGAGAATTTGTTAGGCCGAAGAACATGACTGTCGGTTCAAACAGGCCTCTGTGGGTAATAAAGGCTGCCTTCCACTGGTCTCCTTCTTTGATGCGAACATTATTATAACCCCATTGCATATCGAATTTGGTGAAGACAGAGGAGTCCTTCACTTTATCGACTAGATCAGAGATGAGGGGAAGGGGATAGGCATTGCGGACAGTGTGTTCATTCAGGTATTGATAGTCCTGGCAGGGGCAGAGCTTTCCATCTTTCTTTTTGATGAAGAAGAAGGGGAAGGCTTGGGGAGATTTGAATGGATGGATCTTCCCAGATGCAAGGTTTTCATCAATGAACTCGTCAGTAGCCTTCCGTTCATCTGGAGAGAGAGGGTAGAGCTTCCCAATCTTTGGGACAAAGGAATCTGACAGGGTGATTGTGTGGTCATAGGATTGGGAGGGAGGTACATGGTCCATTGATTCCTTCTCGAAGACAGAGGTGAATTCTGAATAAGAGGGGGGAAGGGTGGTCTTCGGGGTCAGTTCTGCTTGTATCGCTAGATCAGTGGCTTGCGAGATGTGGGCCAGCTCAAGGGTAAGAGGGTGTGAGGGATGGTGTGTTTGTGCATAGTGAAGAACCCTCTGAGCGGTGTAGTACCCGGTGGTATCTGCAACTAGTTGTTTGGCAGATGGTCATTCTAGGAAGTTTCTGAGTCCCTCTTCTGCTAGAGTGAGAGAGGAGATGGGTGTGGCAAGAGGGGGAGGTTTAGGATAGGAATATAGCTTATGTCCTTTATCGAGAGCAGGGTCTATAGCAATGGTGCCTCTGCACCAGTCAATATCTGGATTGGTATTTTGGAGCCAGGGGTGCCCAAGGATGACGCTCTGCCTTCCAAGGTGGAGTACAAAGAAATGGATTTTCTGAGTGACCCCTGCGATAGTGACAAAAAGGTAGGCAACATAGCGTACACAGGAGTTGAGGGAGGAGTCTGCATTCTGGGCAAGAATGGTCTGGGTGGTTCATTCTACTGGTATTTGCTTCTGGGAGGCGAAACTCCAGTCTAAACAGTTTATTTCTGCCCCAGAGTCAATAAGGGCATGGGTGGTGACGGTTTTCAGGGTTCCTTCGAGGTAAATCAGGTTGATAGGCATGGTAAGAGATTTACATTCACAGGATACATAAGGTGGGGAGGTTTGCGTCATTCGAACTCTCCCTACTGAAAACCTGCTTTCCTTTCAAACATAGCACTCAGCTGCCCAATGTTCATCAGCTCTTCATCCTTCTAGGGGGTTTCTTCTTCATTCCAAGAGGTTGCAGCCTCTATCTTTCTGGCAACTCATTTGATGGGGGGAAGGGGTTTTTGGCAGGAGGGGCATTCTTGAAAGACATGCCCTTGCTTGTGGCAGGAGAAACAAAGTCCCCTTTTCTTATGTTCAGCTTCCTGTGCGAAAAAGAGTCGGTCTATGTCCATGGCATTGGGGTCTCGAGGGGGGTTGCAACATTGAGGGGGAATGTAGTGGGTGGGCACTCCAAGGCGAGCGATACAATCAGTTTGATCCCATTGGGACTTAAACTGTCTGGCTCACTTGTGCCAATCAGAGAGGGTGGTAGGGATGGTGTCCATGGAATAGATTCGTCTCATGAGGAGGGTAGGAAGTCTGGCTGCAAAGAAGCTGATGAGAATGGGGGCGTCCTTAGTTTTATCAAGTCTGGCCTCAGCCATCTTCATGGAGAAAAGGGTGGAGTAGTAGTCGAGGGGGTCAGTGTCGGGGTGAGGGCACTTCAGGCTCAGGGCTTTAGTGGTGGAAAGCCAGTTTAGGGCTTCCTGTTCAGTGTTGGCATGTTCGAAGGTTAAGAGGAACTTCTTCTCGAAGTCAGCAAAGGTTCCAAAGGAGTTCAAAGCAAGGATAGTGGACTGAAAGGTGGAGGCCCAGGTGGCAGCTGGTCCTTTCATCATATAGGAGAGGGCAAAGGCTATCTTCTTCACTTCTTTGTTGTAGACTTCATCATTCACTAACAAGTAGGTTTTGATTGCGTTCAGCCATCTCTTGGCTTTCGCGTGCAATCCATCATACGCCTCAGGTGTTCTGATTCTCAGCTCAATGGGTTTGGTGGAAGACATTCTGCAAGGAGGGGGTGGAGGTGGTGGGGTTGGATTTCAGAATACAACAGGTCTCTGTATGGAAGGAGGGGAAGGTGGGGTAGGGGAGCGTGATAGAGAGAGGAGGGAGTTGAAGTCATTGGTGAGCTGTCTGGTTTCTTCGTCTGTTTCAGTCAGATGGTCGTCTGGGTCATCGTAAGCAGGGGATGGAGAGTGAGGTGGTTCAGACTCAGAGGAGGGGGAGGGAGAGCAGTTCCTTTGAAGGAAGGCAAGGAGGTTGGGTTATTGGGACATGGTGGAAAAGATTGCATCAAGGGCAACCTGCGCAAGAAGGAGGAAGCTAGTCTTATGTTAAGACCAAGTCCAGGTAGGACGTTGACCTTAGCCTTGAATAGCTTGGGGTGATGACGTATCTTATGCCCTTACTAACAAAGGGGCTTTATCTGGCCTCAGTCTGTTGAGAACTTGGATCGATGGCAAAGCTAGCGAGTCGAAGAGACAAACTCTAGCAAACTCTGAGGGCTGGGGTGAAGGAGGTAGATATCAAGGAAGACTAGCTTAGAGCTACAGGGTTGTGCCTGGTAGGCCTATATACTGGCTAGTTTATCAGAGTTAGATAATCAATAGAATGCAAAGGAACAAGAGAGAAGAAAGAGATATTGATCAGATACAATCAGAGCATATCCTGAGTCAATGTTAAGTAGTAAGCATAGGAGAACTATGGAAATGGGATGTGAGAAGAAAAGGAAAAGAGAAAAGAGCTGGTACACTAGACCCGGTAGGTAGATCGTAACACAAAGGTATCTTGTGCCCAAGGTTGTTTCAATATTCATGCTCAGCAATCCACTCCTTGGCCCTTTTGCTGGTATGCTTTGGGTCATTATCCTATTGAAGGATAATCTTATCTAGGGTTTTGCCATAGTGCTCCAGGGTTTGTTGGAGTTCATCCTCCATAATCTGTAGATATAGTAAGCAACAAAACCATTGCAATTGTTAAGTCCATGATTCTCTGGCTCAAGTCTGAGCACTAGAGATGGTCAGATGATTGGAGGTAGTGCGAGAGTGCACAGAGGTGTACCAGTGGTATGGGCAGATGTCAGAGCAGAGGTCAGAGGTGTGAGGCTTCAATGCAAGACTTATGTGTTGTGTCCTTGCTGAGCCCTTAGCCTCATTGGCAAGAGAGAAAGAAGGGAGGTCAAGCTGTCAGACTCAAGAGGAGAGAACTAAGTTGATATTCAAACTGAGGATCCCAACAAAGTATCTACAAGTTTATATATAGAGAACAAGATGAGTAAGCCAGAGGTAGGAATGAACCAAAGTCTGGAGCAGTGCACCAGTGGTGCAAGTGTCAGAGCTGTACGTAGCACAGGCTGAACTCTAAAGTGTAAGTGAAAGCTTATTAACAATGAAATGTAAAATGAGATGAGTAAAGGTCTGAGTAGACAAGGTAGTACAAATAAAGAAATAAGTCTGGAGATCAACAGATGTGAGACCAGAAATGACAGAGGTAGACTTAGTGGAATGCAGGATATGACAGCAATGTCTAACCCTGATGTGGTGCACAAAGTGCACCACAACCACTCCTGGGTATTTCGCTTAGCTGTAGTGGAGACAAACAAAGTACAAACAAAGAGCTACAAAACCGTCTCTTGATCATGTGATTTGGCCCAGTGGCTGTGGAGATATAGCCATTTTAAAACTGCAATGCCATTGCAACAGTTTTGTTGCTGGTATA
>JBBPTI010000771.1:0-10775 GCA_038093995.1 Tylopilus aff. callainus
TTTGTAGCCAGGGGTATGTACTATTTATGTCTCCACCAGACCTAAGCGAAATTCCCACAGTGTTTGGCAGTGCGCTTCGCACACCGCTATTGGGGTTAGCATGGAAAGGGTTTTTGGAGTCACTGTACATTGGAAATATTGGATACCTTGGAAGAGGTGGAGGAAGCACAGAGATCACTCTCCTTAGGGCAGATTTGCATGCTGAACTCCATAGAATCTTGGAGGTGACAAGCTAAAGTAAAAGCAGACACACTAATAAAGGTGATAGGAGGAGCTTTGCAGTTGGAGAAACACAGTGGATTGAATGAGGATGGATCAGCTGGTGGAAATACTGGAGGCTGTGGAGGTGAGCTCAGAAATGGGGCAGGCATGGCTTGTTCAGGTGAATGGAACAAAATACTGCTTGTAACCCAATCAATCAATGGATTATAGCAAGTGAGCCAGTTGTGTCCTAAAACAAGAGAGCAAGAGTCATTCAGTGAGGTGATGTAGAATGTTGTCAGAGTGATATCACCAGTTTCAAAACAAATAGAGAGGTCAAGAGCTTGAGTGATAGTAAAGTTCAAAGTTTTGTCAAAGAGTTGGAGGATCCAGAGTCTACTAGCACCAGAAAGAAGGGAATATCATAGGATACTAGAGAGACAGTGGGCATAAGTGATTTTGGATCTAAGAGAGTGGATGCATTGAAATGAATCTTCTTTGGTGCATGGTTGGCTTCAATGCAACCTTCAGTCTGTGCAAAGTCATGGAGGTCATGGATTATTTTTTTGTCTTTGAGGAGACCTCTGGTTGTTTATTTGGAGTTGTGGTCTTGACTGCATGAGCCTTGGAAGCCTTCAAGGAAGACTTGGGATAGTCTTTGGCCATGTGACCTTTATGGCCACAGAACATACACAACTTGTTGTCAAAGTGGCATTTTTGTTCAGCAGGGGTAAGCTTGCCATCCTTGCCTGACTTCAACAAGATGTTGGGTTTGGGGGTGGGAGTAATGGTGGCAGTCTTGCCCTTGGACTCAGTGTCCTTGGCAGATTTGTCACTGGAGGTGAATACAGATGACAGAGGTGCAGAGGTAGGGAGTGTGTGTTACGACCTCGCCCACGCCCCTATCTTTTTCCCCTATCCTCACCCCTTTCCTGGACAACAATACGGTGAGAGGCCCCGCTGACTAACAGCATTCACACACCACACGATGGCAGCGCCAAGCTGTGTTTACCTTAGTAAGCGGTCCAGCCCCTCTTTGCACAGCCCCATCACGTCATAGCACGCCACTATGGTGCAATCTCGCATCATCGGTGCCCAGGCTGCGCAAACCTGTGCACTGACTCCCCATGACTCATACCCGGCCAGTAGCGTAACCCCCTCGTTCCCACACTCGCCCTAAAGTACCTAAACGTAGTATTACGGCACAATACATACAAACAACGTTGTAACCTATATATAGGGCCACAATTGAGCCCCAGAACCTCATTCGAGTTATTCTGGGTTTTCCCCTTAGTCCTCAGTCGACGCCTGGGCCCCACTAGCTCCTGTCACTCCGTCACACCTCTGCTGTCACACAAGCTCACTACACAGCCCGGCCTAAGGGTTGTTTCATTATAACTTGAATCTCTTTGCTTCGCCGTCGCCACCGCCACCCCGAAGCCCGACATCAGTGAGCTCCGCAGAGTCGTTGGCCGTCGTTACTGACAGCCCTCTGCCCTAGTGAACCCCGCCCAGATCTCCGCCCCGCGTCCTGAGTACGTGCTTGACCTCGCCACCCTCGCCGCCAGTGCCTGGCTCTTTGTAGAAGAGCACCCCTGTCTATTTGCCCAAGTCTTCGACCCCGCCTCCGCCGCCGCAGAAAGAGAGAGGGGGTTAGAGGGGTATAGAGAGATAAAGAAAGAAGAGGAGGAGGAGTTAGTACTACCGCCGTCGCCTGCCCCCTCCCCTAAGTGCGAGTTGACACCGCCTGAGTCTGTCGACCCAAACAACCTTGAGGGTCCCTACCGCGACCCCACCTCACCTGAGACCCGCCGCCACCTAGACGAAGAGTACTGTCGTTGGCAAGAGAACCGTGAGAGGTTCCTGAGAGAAGAAGCCCGCCTCGCACGTCGTAAGAGGATCGCCACAGCAAGAGCTGCCCGCCGCAACGCCGCCGCCACCCTCGTCCGACCGGATAATGGTCCGGGACGCCTACGCCCTCACGCATCTTTGCGCCGCCCTCCTCACCTTTAGTCAATCCCTAGTAGCTCCTGCTACTATCTCTCTCCACCAAATTCTTCTTGCATACCTACATCTTTTGATAGGTATTTTTCTCGCTCACCTTGCATGATCCTTCAGCTCCTGCTGATTACCTTTACTTTTCTCATTGTATTTTTTGCTATCCTTTTTACTTACTTTTTACTTCGCCTTCTCTCTCTCGTCACACGAGAACTCACCCCCCTTCAATTTCAAATAGCTATCCGCGAAGGAGCCTACTCCTTCACTTTTGGCTACAAGAGGCAAGCCATCCACGCCGAAGAAGAACAGCCGCAGCAGAATTACGGCTGGTAGTTATTAATACAAACTTCTTTTTGCCCTAATCCCGAGTGACCGCAATAGGGCAAGCGTTTACGAAACTCCGACGGAAGGAGTACAAACGGAAACAGACACCGAGACCGATCAGCTGACCACAGATAACGCCAGTTAGATCCACCCCATACAAGGCAACCAGGCACCCCACCGTAATCGAAGAATACAGAAGAAGAACCTGGGTGATAAGAGACGGAAAAAGAATTCAGATTCCAAAGACGCATATAGCCCGCCACTATGTCGGCATCCACTCTCCAAATCCTCGGCGACCCAAACCTCACGTGGGAGGACAAGATTGCTGCCGTTGCCACAGAGTTTGCCACACTAACTAAGCAAAATCAGCAGCTCTATAATGGATGTATCGAGGAACAGAAGAAGACCGCCACCCTACTGAAAGACGTCGCCGCGCTCGAGTGAACAGTGAGCAATTTGAACAGTGCCGCAGCCGCCGGAGGGAAAGCGGCCAGAAAGGTAGAAGTATTTGCCGATCCCGGAGATTACGAGGGATCTGTCACCAAGTTCGAAGAATGGTGGGCCAAGATTAAGGCATGGCTCCACACCAACTGATCGACAATCCTGCCGAAGAGCTATGAGGCAGTAATGGCAGTGCTCTCCCGGCTTAAAGGACCGAAAGCCGGACCCTTCGCCCAGACGCGGCTTCGCTGCAGACAAAGCTACACGTGGGATGAGTTAGTTCAGGAAATGGAGAGTCTCTTCCGATCGGTAAACCAGAAGGACTGGGCCGTCGCCCAATTGGAACAGCTCCGACAAGGGACCCTTCGGACCGATGATTTCTTAGTCCGATGGGAAGCGCTCTACCAGATGGCCGAGATCGACGATAGTCACGCCATTCGCCTCCTCGAACGGAACACTGCCCGGCATATCATCCTCCAGATATTCAAGGAAGGTGCGCGAAAGTCTACTCCCGCCGCCTATCTGCAGAATATTCGTGACGTGGGATGTGCTATGGAGGCCCTTACGTTCATCAGGGGTCGTCCGCAGCAGTATCAATCCCGCGGGGACTGAATGGAGGTAGACCGGTTCGAAGAAGCTGATGAAGAAGATGTCTTCGCCATAAAGGGAAGCCCAGGGAAGTGTTTCAACTGCAAAGGGGCTGGCCACATGGTCCGGGATTGTAAGAAGCCGAAGAAGCAGTGCCCCGAATGTCATTTCCACGGAGGCGGACATCGTTTCAGTTGCAGGAAGAGAACGGTCCGAAAGGTCGCCTTAGCGCCCGAAGAAGTGAGGGCCGCTCTGGTTGAAGAACAGGATTTTCCCAATGACGGGACAAATCAGAAGGGAAAAGGCAGAGCCTAGGAGATGATCTGGGTGTCTCACAGGCTGATAATACTATCTTCTTGACGGAACTAATGAAACTTGTAACAATGCTAACCACTTTAGTATCTAGTATAGCCAGTCTAGGGGGGTCTCCTAGTGAGCCCGGCAGGGACCGAGATACTAAAACTGTGCTTAATTCCCCTCAAACCGTCAAACAAACCCCAGAAGAGCCAAAGATGTACACAAGGGTAATACACAAGGGAAAAGAGATAAAACTAACCATACAAATTAAACCCGCACCCTCAAGCAGATACACCAATGCGGAAGCCCTGATCGACAGCGGGGCAAATCTGATGTTGATTAGCCAAGACTTTGTCCGGAAACACCGAATCCCCACACTAACCGCCTGCTGGACAATTGTCGTTTTTAACGCCGACGGCTCGGAAAACGCCGGAGGAAGGATAACGGAAGAAGTAGAGGTCTACTGCGACTTCAACGGACACAAAGAGCTACTCCAGGCATACGTATCAAACATCGGCAAGAATGACCTCATTCTAGGCTACCCATGGCTGAAAGAGCACAACCCCCGAATCAACTGGAAGACCGGGCAGGTCCGCTTTAGCGATTGTCCCGAAACGTGCAACTACGAACGGGAAACCAGGGCAGTACACCGGCAAGAGGTAGGGGAGGCCATTCATGCAGAGGAAAGGAGTCGCGAGAAGCAAAGCAGCGCTAATGCTGAGGAACGATCATCACTAACCCTTGTCCCGAGACAATACCAACGTTATGAGAAGGTATTCTCCCAGAAGGAATCAGAACGAATGCCCCTGCGGAAGCCCTGGGACCACGTGATTGACCTAAAGGAATCCTTCCGACCAAAAAAGGGAAGGATTATCCCGCTAAGTCCACAGGAACAGAAGGAAGTAGATGACTTCATCGATGATCAGCTGAGGAAAGGGTACATTCGCCCTTCAAAGTCTGAACAAACGTCCCCCGTCTTCTTTGTGCCGAAAAAGGATGGTAGGAAACGGATGGTGCAGGACTATCGGTACCTCAATGAGCACACCGTCCGGAATAACTACCCACTCCCCTTAATCTCCCAACTCGTCGATAAGCTAAAAGGGGCGCGGCTCTTCACCAAGATGGATCTCCGATGGGGATACAACAACGTACGCATTAAAGAAGGAGATGAATGGAAGGCCGCCTTCGTTTGCCACAGGGGCGTGTACAAACCCACGGTAATGTTCTTCGGACTCTGCAACTCGCCCGCCACCTTCCAGACCATGATGAACGATCTGTTCGTTGACATGACGGATGTGGTGGTATACATCGATGATCTACTGATCTTCTCGAAGAACCCAGATCTGATCGCACACGAGCAAAGGGTAAAAGAGGTGCTAGATCGCCTAGAAAAGAATGACCTCTTTGTCAAACCCGAAAAGTGCAGTTTCTCAGTAACAATGGTGGAATTTTTAGGGATGATTGTCAGACCGACTGGCATAGCCATGGACGGACAAAAGGTAAAAGCCATAGTGGACTGGCCAAGCCCAACCACGCTCCGACAGACCCGCGCTTTTCTCGGACTGGCTAACTTCTATAGGTGCTTTATCAAAGATTATGCCAAGACCGCCCACCCCTTGCATGACCTCACCAAAAAGGGGGTGCCTTTTGAGTGGACCCCGGAATGCGAAGGGGCCTTCTCAAAGCTAAAACAATCGTTCACCATGGCCCCAGTACTCGCCTATCCGGACAACAACTGCCAATATTGGTTGGAAAGCGACGCCAGCAATTATGCGGTAGGCGCTGTTCTCTCGGTCCAGAAGGAAGACCGTTGGCACCCTGTAGCATTCTCTTCCCATTCCATGACCCCAGAGCAACGAAACTACCCAATCGCCGATAAAGAGATGTTGAGCGTCATATCGGCGCTTGAAACCTGGAGACATTACTTGGAGGGGACGACCCATGAGTTCGAAATCTGGAACGACCACCAGAATCTTATGTGGTTCATGACACGCCAGGATCTCAATCGACGACAGGCTGGGTGGGCCCAGTACCTTTCCCGTTTCAATTTCAAATGGTGTCACAAACCCGGTGCCTCGATGACGAAAGCAGATGCGTTATCCCGAAGGTCAGATCTAGTTGGTGAGGGAGAACAGGACAATAAAGGAGTGCTGGTAATTTCCCTGGGACAAATACGACAGGCGACTGAGGGAGAGGGACAGACAATGGAAGTAATAACCCCGGGAGAGGAGTTACACGATGAGATCTTACACAGGACTACACGACTCCCCGAAGCCACCCTCAAGAAGCTGATGGCACAGGGGTATGAGATTAGCGACCGAGTGCTTAAGAAGGGCAATCGGATCTATGTGCCACCTGATCTCTGCCTCCGAATCACCACCCTTCATCATGACCATGCCACCTGCGGGCATCTGGGTGTCCATCAAACCCTGGAACTGCTCGCCCGCTTCTATGCTTGGCCCGGAATGCGAAAGGATGTTGAAGAATACGTGAAAGCCTGCACACGGTGCGCTCGGGGAAAGTCCGCCAACCAACCACCCCGGGGGGAGTTGCAACCCCTACCAGTGCCTAACAAACCGTGGGAGGACATCTCCGCAGACTTCATCACTGACCTTCCCCTCGCGAATCAATGTGACACCATCTTGACGGTGGTAGACCGGTTCTCCAAAGAAGTCGAACTGATCCCGTGCCAAAAGACGTGTACCACATCGGATCTAGTGGATCTCTATTTAACGCACGTGTGGAAGCATCACGGCCTCCCCCACTCAATTGTTTCGGATCAGGGGCCCCAGTTTGCCGCCTCCCTTATGACGTCACTCTGTTCTCAATTAGGGATAACCGTAAAAAAATCCACGGCCCATCATCCCCAGACGGATGGACAGACAGAACGAATGAATAGAGAAGTGGGTTCTTATTTACGATTGTACTGTGCTGAACGACAAAGCGACTGGGCTCGATGGTTACCTCTGGCCCAGTTCTCTCTGAATGCGAAGCAGTCATCTGCTTCAAAGTTCTCCCCCTTCCAGGTCACGCGCACGTATCAGCCCAGGATGGGTGTGGAGCCCCGGGACACCAAGTCACCCGCTGCCTCGGTGGTAGCACGGGATTATCAACAGATCTTAGATCAGACCAGAGCCAATCTCGAAGCGGCCCGAGAACGGATGAGCATCGAAGGGAACAAACACCGTAGTTCGGCACCCTCCTACGTCCCCGGGGAGAAGGTTTGGCTAGCCACTGATAACCTCACGCTCCCTTTCCCTTGCTGGAAACTCACAGATCGCTGGGTGGGCCCCTTCCCGGTCGTTAGCATGAAGGGGCCAAATGCTGTACATCTCCGCCTCCCTTCCTATATAAAAATACACCCGGTAGTCAACATTTCCCGGACCAAGCTGTACTCGCCTCCACTCCCATCCCAGCCGGACCCACGCCCCGGCCCCGCACTCATCACCGAAAATCGTGACGAGGAGTACGAAGTCAAGTCCATCCTCGACTCTCGCTCTCGCGGCCAGGGAATTCAGTATCTGGTTCATTGGAAAGGGTATTCTGCCGACGATCGCACTTGGGAGCCGGCCTCCAATCTCACCCACTGCCCTGATGTCATCCGCGATTTCCATCGTCTTCATCCAGCCGCCCCCTGCCCTGTCTCTCGGGCCGCCTTTGCCGCTCTCTTCGCTCGGTCTCTTCCCGTTGCTGCCCCAGAGGTTCAGCTTTAGCAGGGGGGTAGTGTTACGACCTCGCCCACGCCCCTATCTTTTTCCCCTATCCTCACCCCTTTCCTGGACAACAATACGGTGAGAGGCCCCGCTGACTAACAGCATTCACACGCCACACGATGGCAGCACCAAGCTGTGTTTACCTTAGTAAGCGGTCCAGCCCCTCTTTGCACAGCCCCATCACGTCATAGCATGCCACTATGGTGCAATCTCGCATCATCGGCGCCCGGGCTGCGCAAACCTGTGCACTGACTCCCCATGACTCATACCCGGCCAGTAGCATAACCCCCTCGTTCCCACACTTGCCCTAAAGTACCTAAACGTAGTATTACGGCACAATACGTACAAACAACATTGTAACCTATATATAGGGCCGCAATTGAGCCCCAGAACCTCATTCGAGTTATTCTGGGTTTTCCCCTTAGTCCTCAGTCGACGCCTGGGCCCCACTAGCTCCTGTCACTCCGTCACACCTCCGCTGTCACACAAGCTCACTACACAGCCCGGCCTAAGGGTTGTTTCAGTGTGAAGGAACTGGATGACTTGGAGGATGAAGGGGTGTTATTTGATCCAAAGGTCTTGGTTGCCTGAGCAATTTCTTTCTTATGCTCCCAATATCTTTGGTTAATCTGCTGTACCAAAGTGTGCAGTGAGCTAATTGTGCCAGGCTTGCTCTGACATGCTATTTCATCCTTTATATGGTTCAGAAGTCTGTTGTAGAAGCTCTGACAGAGAGCACCAGGTCCCTATTCATGGACTTGGGTAGCTAGACAGTTTCACTCTACAATGTACTTGGTGATATGCCAGTTATCACATATCTGCAGGTTCTCTAGCTGGGATTCTGCCTCAGTGACAGGGTCATGGGGGCCAAAGTTTGTCTGTAATTCAAACAGGAACAACAGCCAATTGTCCATCCAAAATGGATGATTCTCTGGAATGTCTACTTTGAGCAGGTCTGGCTCAAAGTAATCCAGGGCCATCCCCTTCAAGTAGGATTGTGCAAATGTGACCTTCTTGTGGTTCTTCCTGAAGGCCTTAGGGTTGGCCTGGAAATTGATTTCACATTGAACAACAAAGGAGCAAAGCTTCTTTAAGTCAGACCCATTGAAGGTGTCTAGTTCATGGACCTTTGTTTTGGGATTGGAGGAGTGCTTTCTGTGACAGAGGGCATGACAGGTCATGTTGTGGATTGTGTCAGTGAGTTTGGATAGGGGTTCATAGGCTAAAGGAACATTATTTGGGGCCTCATCCTGATTCCCTTCATCATCTTTGGTGAAGATGTCTTGTTCATCTTGGTTGGATGAGTCAGAGGATGAGCCCAAGTCATTGCTGTCATCACTGCCATCACTGCTGTCACCTCCACTTCCTGCTCCTTGTCTTAGAACTGGATTGTAAAGGTGTTGACTATAGAGATCTTCATCATCCTCAGGTAATTCCTGGAAGTGGAAGGGGAGTGGTGTAAGTGGAGAGAGTGGGTGTTGTTAGTGGGTCAAGATGGAAGAGGTGATGGTACATTTGATAAGGCTAGTGAACTTGCCTGGGATGGTATAGGAATTGCCAAAGGCAGTGTGAAGGGTGGAAGTTTGCAAGGTGTGAATAGTATGAATGGTCATGATGGATGTTCTGGGAACTCAACAAGTGGGAGTTTGAATATACTGTTAAGTTTGTGCTTCTCTGGCTCAAGTCCAAGCAGTGGAGGTGGTCAGAGGGTTGGAGGTTGTGTGAGGGCACACAGAGGTGTACTAGAGGTATGGTGAAAGTTGAACAGAGGTCAGAGGTGTTAGGCTTTAACACAGGACTTATGTGTTGCATCCTTGCTGAGCTCCTAGCCTCATTGAGGGGAGAGAGAGAGGAAGTTGAGCTATCAGACTCAAAAAGGGGAGAACTAAATTGATATTCAAACTGAGGTTACAACAGAGTATCTACAAGCTTATATACAGAGAATGTAGATGAGTAAGATGGAGGTAGGGATAAACTGAAGTCTGGAGCAGTGCACTGGAGGTGCAAGTGCCAGAGCTATGCAAAGCACAGGCTAAACTCTAAGCACTAAGCAAAAGCTTATTAATAATGAATCATAAAATGATATGAGTCAAAGTCTGAATAGACAAGGTAGTATAAATAAAGAAATAGTGTTGGAGATTGACAGACATAGGATCAGAAATACAGAGATAGACTTAGCAAAATTGTGGGATATGACAAAGACAGAATGTCCAAGTGCAAGACTGTGCAGTGACACCAATAAACCAAAGTATCATAGATTGGAGTAATAAAGGATTGAAGGATTCAGCTTCAGTAACTTGGAGAGGAGTGCTGCATTCTTGTATGAGTGATTTCTTTGTATTTTAGAGAAAGGCAGAAGAAGTGGTGGAGATCAAGTAGGACTTTTATTGGAGTTATCTTAGTTGATAACTAAACTAAGGTACAAGGCTTGAACTATAGAGTATATATATCAAGGATCAAAGATGAATTAGTAATGGAGTCAAAGATAGAAAGCCAGAGCTGTGCTCCAGATTTTTGTGCTGGAACTATGTATTAGATACTCCATTGCCAGAGTTAGAAACCCAAAGTATCTATGAATGGTCTAGAATAAATCAGAATATACAGTAACTCCAAAAATCCTTTCTGAAACAACTGCTAGTATGCAGCACTAGGCAAATAAGCAAAGGGGTGAAGAGGACTAGTTGAACTAGTGGGGATGAGGTAAGGGAATCCAAATGTCAACTGAGGACTAAGGAGAAAACCCAAGCTAACTCAAATGAGGAGCTTAGGTGTTGGATTGCAGTCTTATATATATTTACAGGGTGTGGTACTATTTATACACTATTACTATGTTAGTGCAAAGTTCAGGGCAGATGTGGAACAGAGAAGATTATACTATTGGCCAGGAATAAGTCATGAGGAGTCACTGGACAGCCTTGCACAGCTGAGTGCTGATAATGCAAGATGTCATGAATATGGTGTAATATGGCTGTGCAGGGATCTGGGCCTTTGCTTAGGTAAACACATCTTGGCACTGCCATCATGTGGTATATACAGTGACTCTAAAAAACATTACAATGTTTGCTACTTTTGTAGTGTAGCTCAAATACAGTGACTCCAAAAACCCTTTCCATGCTAACCCCAATAGCGGTGTGCGAAGCGCACTGCCAAACACTGTGGGAATTTCGCTTAGGTCTGGTGGAGACATAAATAGTACATACCCCTGGCTACAAA
>JBBPTI010000772.1:0-10758 GCA_038093995.1 Tylopilus aff. callainus
ATCGACGAGTCTCCAAGAATCGAACGAGGAAAATAAAGGATGCTTCCTGGATCAACCTGATCTCAAACACTCTCCGAGGGGCTGTCGTGGCACTTGGTCTGTTGTGTGCGCTGTCTCGATCACGCACAGGATGAAGCTGCCATAAATGCTAAATGTATATTCCCTCTATGCAAGCTTGTCCTGGCACTCGCACCAGCAGTGCAAAATGCGGACAAGAATGTCCTCTATTTTTTCCACCTTTCCGATGCGACTTCTCCTGGTGTGAGTATATATGAAAAGTGAGGAGGCTCACTAGTGCGAAATAAGAGTTGTGTGGTGGCCTCCCTACGTTAACCTGTATGCAGCCGTGTATGTAGCACTGTAATGCAATGCTGAGTCCCTCCTCACCAATTCAAGACAAGTTGTTGAGTAGACTAGATCTCTCTCTTTGGACTAATCAGCAAATCAGTTTATACCTATCCAGAATTGGACAGCCTAGACACTAGCTTCAGACTTCCAGATCTTCCTAGCAAGGTACCTAACTGGCTATGACTATCCTGTCCTATCCAGGCCAAACTAATGCTGGACAAACTCTTATAATTGAAACAGTCCCAAGTGCAAGGCACCTAGTGTTGATCTAGTGATGGAGAGAGAGGGGAGGAACAAAGTGAGTCAAGCTTCTAGTAGAGTGGGTGCCTTGTGAGGGAAAATCCAAGAAGACTTGAATGGGGAGCCTTGGGTGCTTACTGTAGTTTTTAGTTAGCTTGGCAGCATGGGAATATTAGTAAAAAATTCAACATCCACTTTTCTCTCTTTATACTTTGCCAACAACACTGGAATCCTACAGAAAAGCTACCAATTGACTTGGAATACTCCAGAGAATATAGTCTGTGTGGACTGGTGGCAAATCAGCAAGATTTTGTGTTTTTGATTTTTGGGGGCTGTGGAATAACTCAGTATGTGTTATGATCACATTCTATGATGCCTTTATACTTGACTACACCCAACTTATCCACCAGCACACCCTATACTTGCACTAGCCTGCAAATGCTACACTCCTAAGTAGGCCCCTAAACCATAGCATGTGACCAGAACTGAAACGACCTCGGGTGCTAGGCACTAGGAGGCATGGAGTGGAGCGTAGCGAAAGTGAAGTGAAATGGAATGGTGAGTCAATCTCCTAGTATGCGGGTGCCTTGTGAGGGAAGACCCAAGAAGAATTGATTGGGGCTCCAATATAATACAGGTGGTCTTATATACTACTACAGATCGGATTTAAGCAGAGCCTAAAGTAAGTAAGGGTAGGCATGGTTACTAAATAAGGAAGTGCAAGACAGAAACTGGCCTGGTCCGTGTGGGTGGGGCGATGCTGTGGGCTAAATGCTACTGGAGTGGGAATGGGTGGCGAGCGATGGCACCATTGTGAGGTTAATGCCATTGGAGTGGGAACAGATGGTGTACTATGGCATGCAATGCGTGAGTATCGCTATTGGCATGTGACTGGGTGGTGACATATGGCGCCATTGCAACTGCGGATTGCCTAAGTGCTGTGGGCGGCATCAGTATCTGGGTAATTAGGTCTTTACTCTACTGTGGTCCAGTGCCCAGAATGCTGCAGATACTGTGCTAACTGGTGTGGGAGCAGGACTCGGGCAATACTAAGTTGTGGTGCTGTGGCATGGGTGAATGCGGCTAAAGAAGGAGATGTAGGAAAGAATGGAACATAGCGTAGCCATGAGCATAACATTACCCCCTCCTTAAGGCCCAGATTCCAGATGGGCAGAAGAGAAGATAGTGCAAAGGGTGGAGTGAGAGACAGGACGAGGGGTGAAAGGGTGGGCATGGTGGAAGGCAGCGAGGGCATCAGGGGAATTAGTAAGGTTGGAACGGGGTTCCCAAGTGTGTTCAGAGATATCATACCCCTTCCAATGGACCAAATATTGAAGGCTGCAGCCAGCCAAGTGGGAGTTAACAATATACTCGACCTCATATTCAAGTGTAGTGGGATCAGCAGCCAGGGAAGAGGGATTGGGGGTAGGAGGGTGCTGACCGGGGAGCAGGGCTATGAAGGGCTTAACCCATGACACATTGAGGACTGGGTGAATACAGTAGGAGGTGGGGAGGTTGAGGCGGATGACATTGGGGCCGACAAGACCAATGATGGGAAATGGCCTGATCCAGCAATCAGTGAGCTTGGGCGAGCCTGGAATGGAAAGATGCTCAGTGGAAAGCCAAACCTTATCCCTGAAACAACTCGAGCCTGAGCTGTCAAGCCTAGGGCTAGCAGTGGCGAATGCCAGTAAACAATGGTGAGAGTTGCAACGTGTCTTCAAGGGGAGCCTTTGCTGTTATCGGTCTTAGGATCGTACAATATGAACGGGGAAGGCAATAGGCATTTATACAGCAGCCTAGTCGATAGCCTTCAAGACCCTAGTGGAGCAGCGGCATTGTGGGTCTAGATCTAGTAGCTGTAGTAACCACTACCCATCAGGGCTAGTGTTACTCTGTGCCACCACCCATCAATGATAAGCTGGGGTCTTGAGGGATAGCGGCTAGGGTTTATATACTGTTACAGGGTTTGTATCTATTTGTACACTATTACTACATATGGTCCGTCAAGGGCCGGCTTAGTTACCGTATATGGTCTGCGGAGTTCATGGGTCTCTGTGGGTCAAGGGGAAGTCTTGGTCCGTGCGAGCGGGGCTATGCTCGGGGCAGTGCGGGGCAGTGTGCGGCTATGCGGGGCTGTTCGGCGTAAGGCGTAGGCTGTGGTGCGGGTGAATGGCTATTGGTCGTGAGTCCGTGGGAGTCATGCCGGTGTCTATGCGCGAGTATCGCTATGGGCCGGGATACGTGGGCGATGCGATGGCGGACGATTGCGTAGCTTTGGCGCGATATGGCGTGATGCGGGACTGCGGAGCAGGACGTGAGCAAGTCCGAGGAGTGAGAGCCAATGCGTGGGCCTATCCGTGGAGTACGAGCCGGGTAGCGGTGAATGTGCGTTATGCATGTGCCTGTGTGTGCCGGGCGACTGTAAAGGGAGTCCGGGGTCTCTATGTCTCAGGGGCGGTGTTCATCTACGAGTGCTGTGGTGTACCGTCAGGGGCCATGTCTGTATTCAGGGCATGAGGGCTGTGTCGAGTGGCTGTGCAAGGGTCTAGATCGTATCACGTGCGGAGTCATGTGACTGGTGCGAGACTGTGCCGCGAGGCATCGCTGATAGATCGTATGTGATCTGGTGGCCGTGGGACTGTAGGTCACGTGCAGGGAGCCGTAGTGGGAACGGAGGTGAGTGGCGACTGATAGGGTGACGAGGGGCGAGGAGCACTATATCGTAGGGCATCGTAGGAGTGCTGGAATGATAGCGAGGGAGTGCAAGCGACTGAGCTAAGGGCCGAAAAGAGGAAAAAGTGTACCGCGGGCCCGTGCGTAGCATCGAGTACGGCGTGATCGTAACAATCCCTGATGGAGTAGGAGGGGGCCAGAGAATGCTTATCAGCGGCTGCTTGCTTCATTGTATCTTGCAAGGTGTGAAGGTGTTCACAGGCTTCTGCCAAGTGATCAGCATACTGATTGGCGAGGTTATCGGCTGTGGGGGATTGGGTAACGGTTGGTTCGATTCTGAGAACCAGGGCATAGGTGTGCATGAGCTAAAAAGGGGACTTGCCGGAGGCGGAGGACACTCTGGAATTAATGATGAATTGCACAAGCGGGAGCCAATCACTCCAGGAGTTGGGGTGGTCTGTGCAATAAGTCCGGAGGTATTGCGCTACCTCATGGTTCATCCGTTCAGTCTGTCCATTGGTTTGTGGGTGAAATGCTGTGAAGAGATGTTGGTTGATCTGGAGCTGGTGGCAAAGGTCTGTTATGAGGCAGGAAGCGAACTGGGGACTGCAATCCGAGATGATGGATTTTGGGAGGCCATGGTGCTTCCAAATGTGGTGCAGGTAGATATTGGCGAGGTTGAGGGAGGAGCAGGTGGAATTGCAAGGGACAAGCTCGACTGCTTTAGAGAAACGGTCGACGATGGTGAGTATGGTGGTGTAGGAGTTGGATAGGGGAAGTCCAGTGATGAAGTCTACTGAGATATCCTGCCAAGGCCCTGAGGGAATGGGCAGAGGCTGAAGGGGGCCGGCAGGTGGTCTGTTGGAGGGCTTGACTTGGGTGCACCTTGGACACCTCTTCATGTAGTTGGTGGTGTCTATGGCCAAAGAGGCCCAGTTGTAGTGTCGCCACAGCAGCTCGATAGTTCATGTGACCCTGGGGTGGCCAGCTACTGGTGTGCCATGGTGGAGGTGGAGTACTTCAGGCCTACAGGCCGGGGGCATGTACACCCTTCTGTTCTTTATTCTACATCCATTCTCAATGTGATATCCCTACCCTTCTAACTGTTTCTGCATGGGCTGGGGGAGCTTGATTGTCTCATGTGAAATTTGATTAGTTAGTTGGTCTCCTGAGTGGTGGAGTACTGTGGCTTCCTTGGTCATACCTTCCTGCTCATGCTTGGACTCCTGCAGCTTTTTGCCCTTTGTCTGTCGTACTTGTATCTGTTCAGGGGGAATGACCACTACATCGTGGTTGTTTTCCGCATCTCCAATTGCTAAATCCTTTCTCTGCGACAGCATGTCTGTTATGACCCCGCTCGTGCCCCGCTTACTTCATTCCTTTTTTGGCTCTATCTCCTATCCCAGAACTGGTACCCACAGCCTGCTTACTAACAGCACTCACATGCCACATGATGGCTGCGCCAAGATGTGTCTACCTTAGTAAGCGAGCCTAGACCCTTCACACAGCCCCATGACATCATCATCATGCCATATCGCACCACGATGATGCAACCTCGCATCATCGGCATCTGGGCTGTGCAAGGCAGTGCAGTGACTCTCCATGACTCATCCCTGGCCAGTAGCATAAGCCCTGCACTCCCACATCTACCCTAAACTACCCATATGCAGAAATAATGTACCAAACACATACATACACCTGTAACTGTATATAAGGCTTGCAATTCAGCCCCAAGGTCCTCATTTGAGTTATCTTGGGTTTTCCCTTAGTCCTCAGTTGATGCCTGGGCACCTGCTAGCTCTAGTCTCCCCCTACTCGCTGTTCACACCAGCTCACTCGCAGCCCCACCTAAGGGTTGTATCATTATAACTTGAATCTTCTCGCTTCACTGTCGCTGTCATCACCGCCACCCTGAAGCCCGCTATCAGTGAGCTTAGTAGGACTGTTGGCTGTCGTTACTGACAGCCTCCTGCCCCAGTGAACCCCACCCAGATCTCAGTACCATGTCCTGAGTATGCACTTGACGTCCCTGCCCTCGCCACCAGTGCTCGCCTCTTTATAGAGGAGCACCCCTGCCTATTTGCCCAAGTTTTCAACCCTGCCTCTGCTGCCACACAAAGAGAAAGGAGGTTAGCAGGGGAGTACAGAGAAGTGAAAAAAGAAGAAGAGGAGGATTTAGTACTACCGCCGTCCCCTGCCCCCTCAGTAAAGCATGAGTCAATCCTGCCTGAGTCAGTCGACCCCAACGACCTTGAGGGTCCTTACCGAGACCCCACCTCGCCCAACACCCACCACCACCTTGACGAAGAGCACTGTCGTTGGCAAGAGAACTGTGCCCAGTTCTTAGTAGAAGAAGCCTGCCTTGCCTGCTGCGAGAGAATTGCCACAGCAAAAGCTGCCTGCTGCACTGCTGCCGCCACCCTTGTCTGACCTGATAATGGTCAGGGACATCTTTGCCCTTGCGCATCTCTGCGCTGCCCTCACTATCTTTAGCACACTCCTAGTAGCCCCTGCTACTATTACTATACAACTTCTTGTCCATGCCTATCTCCACTTGTTGACAGGCATCCTCCTTTTTCAGAATCTTTTATGACAGTACAGCTTCTGCTGTTCATTTTTACCTTCTTGATCATCTTTTTTTCTTGCCTTCTCACCTTTGCCCTTTGCCGCCTTTTCTTCCTTTTCTCCCTCCAGCTCACACCCCTTTGAGCACAACTTGCTATCAGGGAAGGAACCTATTCAGTCACGCTCAGCTTTGAGAGACAAGCCATTCACACCGAAGAAGAACAGCCACAGCAGAATTACGGCTGGTAGATATTAAATAAAAACTTCTTTCCCCTTCGAGATCCTGAGTGACAACCATAGGACAACTGTTTATGCGACTCCAACAGAAGGAGGACAAACAGAAATAGCCGAGACTGATCAGCCAACCACAGATTGCCCCAGTGAGGTCAACCCCATATAAGGCAACAAGGTACCCAGCCACAATCGAAGAGTATCGAAGAAGAACCTGGGTGATCCGAGACGGGAAAAGAATCCAAATCCCTAAGACACACGTAGCCCAACACTATGTCACAGTCAACACTCCAAATCCTCACTGACCCGAACCTCACGTTGGAGGACAAGATTGCTGCCATTGCATTGGAGTTCACTACACTCACAAAGCAGAACCAACAACTCTACAACGGATGCATTGAAGAACAGAAGAAGACTGCCACCTTGCTAAAAGACATAGCTGCCCTTGAGCAGATGGTAAGCAACTTAAACAGCACTGCTGCTGCCGGAGGAAAAGCCACAAGGAAGGTAGAAGTCTTCGTGGACCCCAGAGACTATGAAGGCTTGGTCACCAAATTCAAAGAATGGTGGGCCAAAATTAAGGCATGGCTCCACATGAACTGGTCCTATCATATCCTGCATTCCGCTAAGTCTACCTCCATCACTTCCAGTTTCACGTCCATCAATCTCCAGACTTATTTCTCTATTTGTACTACCTTGTATATCCGGACCTTGACTCATCTCTGTTTACAATTCATTGTTATTAAACTTTCGCTTAGTACTTAGAGTTTAGCCTGTGCTTTGCACAGCCCCAGCACTTGCACCTCCGGTGCACTGCTCTGGACTTCAGCTCATTCCTACCTCCATCTTACTCATCTTTGTTCTCCATATATAAACTCGTAGATACTTTGTTGTGACCCTCAGTTCGAATATTGAATCAGTTCTCTCCTCTTGAGTCTAACAGCTCAACCTCCCTTCTCTCTCTCTCACCAATGAGGCTAGGAGCTCGGCAAGGACGTGACACATAAGTCTTGTGTCGAAGCCTCACACCTCCAACCTCTGCTCCGACATCCGCTGTACCACCAGTACACCTCCATACGCTCTCGCGCAACCTCTGACCCTCTGACCATCTCCAGTGCTTGGACTTGAGCTGGAGAACCACGAACTTAACAGTATATTCGAACTCCCACTTGTCGAGTTCCAGAACACCTGTCATGACTACCTGCACTGTTCATGCCTCTCGCGCTTCCTTCCTCCAGACTGCCTTTGGCAACTCCCGTACTATCCCTGGCGAGTTCACCAGCCTCACCGAACATGCTATTGCCCCATCTATCTCGACTCACTGCCAATGCCTGCTTACCCTGCTCACTCCACTCCCCTCCCGTTTCCAGGAACTACCGGAGGACGAAGAAGACCTCTTCAACCAATGCCCACACAATCCAGTTCCAGGGTGTGGAGCAGGAGGCGGGGGTGACAGCGGTGATGATGGAGATGACCCAGGCTCATCCTCCAACTCATCCAATGAAGTTGAACAGGACATTTTTGACAATGAAGACGAGGCCCCCAATAACATTCCACTAGCCTACGAACCATTCTCCGAACTCACCGATGCAATCCGCGACATGACCTGACATGCTCTCTGTCACAGAAAACACTCCTCCGATGCCAAAATGAAGGTCTGCAAACCGGACACCTTCAACGGGTCAGACCTGAAGAAGCTCCACCCCTTCGTTGTTCAATGCAAGATCAACTTCCAGGCCAACCCTAAGGCCTTCAGAAAGGACCACAAGAAGGTTACTTTCATGCAGTCTTACCTGAAGGGGATGGTGCTGGATTACTTCGAGCCAGACCTGCTCGGAGTTGACACCCCTGAAAATCATCCATTCTGGATGGACGATTGGCTATCATTCTTGTTTGAGTTACGGACGAACTTCAGCCCCCATGACCCTGTTGCTGAAGCGGAAACTCAGCTAGAAAACCTACAAATGTGCGATAGCCAGTGTATCACAAAGTATATAGTAGAGTGGAACCACCTAGCCACCCAAGTCTGTGAATGGGGACCCGGTGCTCTTCACCGGAGCTTCTATAACGGACTTCTGGATTGAATCAAGGACAAAATCGCATGTCAGGGCAAGTCTGGCACAATTAGCTCTCTGCGTGCTTTGGTGCAGCAGATTGACCAAAGGTACTGGGAGCATAAGGAAGAAATTGCTCAGTCAACCAAGGCCTCTGGGTCAAATCACCCCCCTTCGTCTGCCTGGTCATTCAGTTCCTCTGCACCCACCACATCCGCACCCGCGACATCCACACCCACCTCTGGTGGCAAATCCACCAAGGATACTGAATCCAAGGGCAAGACCGCTGCCACCACTCCCGCCCTGAAACCTGACATTTTGTCGAAGTTAGGCAAGGATGGTAAGCTCACCCCTGCCAAACGTAAACACTGCTTTGACAACAAGTTGTGCATGTTCTGTGGCCATGAAGGTCACATGGCCAAAGACTGCCTGAAATCCTTGTCAAAGGCTTCCAAGGCCCATGCAGTTCAGACTGCAGCTCCAGGGACTCAACCGAAAGTCTTCTCAGAGGCAAAAAATTAGACCACAACCTCTGTAGCTCTGCACAGGCTGGAGGTTGTGTTGAACCCAACCGTGCACCAAAGAAGATCTGTCTCAATGTGTCCGCTTTCTCTGATCCTAAATCACTCATGCCCACTGTCTCTTTAGTAACCTATGACATTCCTTTTTTTCCGGTGCTAGTAGACTCCAGATCTTCCGATTGTTTTATAGATATGACTTTTGTTAATAATCATGGACTTCAACCCTACCCTGTACCCCTGCTCTAGCTCCGACTCTTTGACGAAACTATGAACTCCACCATAACTCAAGCTCTCGACCTCTCCGTTCACTTTGAAACTGGTGATATCACTCTGATGACATTATATGTCACCCTGCTGGATGGATCTTGTTTCATTGTCCTAGGACACAACTGGCTCACCCACTACAATCCGTTGATTGATTGGGTTTCAAGCAGTATATCATTCCACTCATCCAAGCAAACCAGTCCAGCACCTCTGAGCTCACCTCCGCAGCCTCTGACTCTATCACTGGCTGATCTGCCCTCATCCGATACACCGTGTTTCCCCAGTCATACAGTTTCACCTATCGCGTTTGTCAGTGCACCTGCCTTTGCACTGGCATGCCGCCTAGAAGGTTCTGTTGAATTTAGCCTCCAAATCCGCCCCAAGGAGAGTAATCTCCGTTCCTCTGTGACCTCCGCAGAACCGGTCAATCTTTCTGGCACACCTCCGGAATACCATGACTTTGCTGATGTGTTCAGTAAAAGCAAGGCTTCTATGCTAGCTCCTCATCGCGAATACGACCTGAAGATCGACTTGGAAGAGGGCACCTTGCCCCCCTTAGGAACACTCTACTCCCTTTCTCCCACAGAGCTTGAGGCCCTTCGAACATTCCTCAACGAACACCTGAAGACCAGCTTCATCCGGCCATCCTCCTCTGCCCATGCTGCCCCAGTTCTCTTTGTCCACAAGAAAGATGGTTCACTCCACCTCTGCATTGACTTCCGAGGACTCAATAAGATCATGAAGAAAGACCGATACCCCCTTCCATGCATATCCAACCTCCTAGATGCTCCGAGCAAAGCCAAAATCTACACAAAAATCGACCTCCAGCATGCATACCACTTGGTCCGCATCGCCGATGGTGATGAATGGAAGACTTCATTCCGCACATGCTATGGCTCATACGAGTGGCTAGTTATGCCCTTTGGTCTCATGAACGCCCCTGCTGCTTTCCAGCAGTTCGTGAACACTATTTTCGCAGATCTCCTTGATGTCTGTATCATTGTCTACTTGGATGACATTCTAATCTACTCTGCAGACATGGTCTCCCACAAGGAACACGTCCATGAAGTCCTCTGTCGCCTCTGTAAACATGGACTTTATGCCAAGCCTGAGAAGTGTGAGTTCCACACTGACTTGACTGAATACCTAGGTTACTGCCTTTCCCCTGCCGGACTGACTATGTCCGAGGAAAAGGTTAAGGCAATCCAAGATTGGCCAGAACCTCGTAAAGTAAAGGATATTCAGTCCTTCTTGAGCTTCACAAACTTTTACTGGCGTTTCATCTATGACTACTCCACAATTGTGACCCCCCTAACCCACCTCACCCACAAAGGTGCCCCTTGGAACTTCTTCAACGACTATCAATCTGCCTTCCACAGATTAAAAGACGCCTTCACCTCCGCCCCTATCCTCACTCATTGGATACCAGATGCTCCAATGATTATAGAAACCGATGCCTCTGACTATGCCATCGCCAGGATTCTTTCCATCTGATGCCCGGATAAGGAAATCCAGCCAGTCGCTTTCTTGTTACGACCTCGCTCACACCCCTATTTGCTCGCCCCTATTTGCTCGCCCCTATTTGCTCCCTTGTCTTTCCCCTCTGTTTCCACACCGTCCCGAGATAGCGATACACCCTAGGGCCCTGCTGACTAACAGCATTCACACACCACACGATGGCAGCGCCAAG
Organism: Tylopilus aff. callainus; assembly: GCA_038093995.1. Classification (NCBI taxonomy): domain Eukaryota; kingdom Fungi; phylum Basidiomycota; class Agaricomycetes; order Boletales; family Boletaceae; genus Tylopilus; species Tylopilus aff. callainus. The sequence continues at coordinate 10,590 of JBBPTI010000772.1, forward strand.
CTGTGTTTACCTTAGTAAGCAGTCCAGCCCCCTTTGCACAGTCCCATTACGTCATAGCACGCCACTATGGTGCAATCTCGCATCATCGGCGCCCGGGCTGCGCAAACCTGTGCACTGACTCCCCATGACTCACGACCGGCCAGTAGCGTAACCCCCTCGTTCCCACGTT
>JBBPTI010000773.1:0-10743 GCA_038093995.1 Tylopilus aff. callainus
ATCTCCACAGCCTGTGAACCAAATCACATGACCCAAGAGGCGATTTTGTAGCCAGGGGTATGTACTATTTATGTCTCCACCAGACCTAAGCGAAATTCCCACAGTGTTTGGCAGTGCGCTTCATGCATTGTTATTGGGGTTAGCATGGAAAGGGTTTTTGGAGTCACTGTATACCTCTCTATAACACCAACCTCCTTTTATAATAGCCCAGCTCCTGTTGGGAATACTTACCTTCTTGATTGTCTTCTTCTCTATCCTTTTCACTTACTTCCTTCTCCACCTCCTTTTCCTCATTGCCTGAGAACTCATCCCTTTCCAGGCCACTATCAATGCCCACCCTGGAACCCTTTTGCTGACCATCAGCTACAACTGACAGACCCTCCCAGAGCCCCAGGAGGAACAGCTGCAGCAGAACTATAGGTGGTAGTTATCCAATAAAAATACTTTTCCCTTGTTCAGAGTGACCTCAAAATAGGGCAAGTGTTTACATGACTCCACCAGAAGAACCAGAGACAGAACAAGCTGAGACCAATCAGCTGACTGCAGATAACACTGGTTAGATCCACACCATATAAAGCCACTAGGCACCCAGCCATAATTGAAGAGTATCAAAAAAGAACTTGGGTAGTCTGTGATGGAAAGAGAATCCACATACCTAAGATGCATGTAGCTCAACACTATGTCACAGTCCACACTCCAAATCCTCACTGACCTGAACCTCACATTGGAGGACAAGATTGCTGCCATTGTGCTAGAATTCACTATGCTAACAAAACAGAACCAGCAACTCTACAATGGATGTATTGAAGAACAGAAGAAGACCACCATGCTATTGAAAAACATAGCCATCCTAGAGCAAACTGTAGCAAACCTCAATAGCACCACCACTATGGGAGGAAAAGCTACCTGAAAGGTAGAGGTATTCACAGACCCCAGAGACTATGAAGGTTCCATTGCGAAATTTGAAGAATGGTGGGCAAAGATCAAGGCATGGCTCCACACCAACTGCTCCACCATCCTCCCAAAGAGTTATGAAGTGGTGACCACAGTCTTGTCCCAGCTGAAGGGACTGAAGGCCAGATCATTTGTGCAGACCTGCCTCCAACAAGGACAGACTTACACCTGGGATGAGCTTGTTCAGGAAATGAAGAGTCTCTTCCAGTTGGTCAACCAGAAAGATTGGGCTGTTGCCCAACTTGAACAACTTCATCAAGGAGGCTTGAGAACAGACAACTTCCTCATCTGGTGGAAAGCACTCTACCAGATGTCTGAAATTGATGACAGCCACACAATCTGGCTTCTAGAAAGGAACATAGTCCAGCACATTATTCTCCAAATCTTCAAGGAAGGTGCCCATAAGTCCATCCCCACAGACTATTTGCAGAATATCTGGGATGTCGGCTGTGCAATGGAAGCTCTTATATTCATATGGGGCTGCAGCCCTACCTTTAGACCAAGGGAAGACCAAATGAAGGTAGACAGGTTTGAGGAGGCAGGCAAAAAAGACATCTTTGCAATCAAGGGAAGCCCTGGAAAGTGTTTCAATTGCAAAGGCACTGAACATATGGCCTGAGATTGCAAGAAGCCGAAGAAGCAGTGTCCGGAGTGCCACTTTCATGGTGGAGGACACTAGTATAGCTGCCAAAAGAGACAGGCACAAAGAGTTGCCTTAGCAGAAGATAAAGCACATGCAGCACCAGTTGAAGAGCAGGATTTTTCCAATGCTGGAAAGGAGCAGAAGGGAAAAGGCAAAGCCTAGGAGATGATCTGGGTGTCTCATAGGCTAACAACTCTTTCTTGGTGGAACTAACTAAACTTGTTTTGGTACTAACTGCCCTAGTATCTAACGTAACTGGTCTAGGGGGGTCTCCTGGAGAGCCTGGCAGTGACTGAGAGACTAAACCTGTGCTTAATTTCCCTCCATCCACCACCAAAACCCCAGAACCAATAAAGATGTACACAAGGGTGATACATAAAGGAAAGGAAATAAAACTAACAATATACATGAAACCCTCCACAGAAGAATGATATGTTGTGGCTACTACACTCATTGATAGTGGTGCTAACCTAACACTAATCAATCAAGATTTCATGATCCAGCATCAAATTCCCACATTGACCACCTACAGAACCATCATCATTCACAATGCAGATGGTTCTGAAAATGCAGGAGGTCACATCACAGAAAAAGTAGAGGTCTATTGCAATATTAATGGACATTGGAAGCTGCTATGAGCATACATATCCAATATCAGGAATAACAACATAATTCTCAGATACCTGTGGCTCTGAGAACACAATCTCCAGATCAATTGGAAGACTGGTCAAATCTGTTTCATAAAGTGCCCCAAAACCTGCAACTATGAGTGTGAAACCTGAGAAGGGCATGCACAGGAGATCAGCAAGGTACACCATGCAGAAGAACAGAGCTGAAGGAAAGAGGAACAGAGAGAATCCATAGAGAGCACCCTCACTCTCATACCCTGTCAATATCACCAGTTCACCAAAGTATTCTCACAAAAGAAACCGGAACATATGCCACTCCGGAAACCATGGGATCATGCCATCAAGCTCAAGGAGAGTTTTAAGCTGAAGAAGGGCCACATCATTCCCCTTAGCTCAAAGGAGCAGGAGGAGGTAGAGGCATTTGTTGAGAATCAACTATGAAAAGGGTATATCCAGCCATCAAAGTCTGAGCAGACATCACTGGTATTCTTCATTCCAAAGAAGGATGGGAGGAAATGAATGGTACAGGACTACTGATACCTCAACAAACACACAGTGTGAAACAACTATCTCCTCCCACTGATCTCCCAGCTTGTAGATAAGCTAAAAGGGGCCAAGTTGTTCACAAAGATGGACCTTCAGTGGGGGTATAATAATGTATGGATCAAAGAAGAAGATAAATGGAAGGCTGCCTTCATGTGCCATAAGGGGGCCTATGAGCCAACAGTAATATTCTTCAGGCTATGCAACTCACCAGCCACATTCCAGACAATGATGAACAACCTATTCCTCAACATGCCAAAAGTAGTGGTATACATTGACTGTTACACTCACGGCTACGCTACGTTCTCTTCACTCCTACATTTCCTTCTTTAAGCCCCTTTGACCCACGCCACAGTGCTGCAACTCGGTATTGCCCGAGTCCCTTTCCCACACCAGTAAGCACAGTAGCCACAGCATCCGGGCACTGGACTATAGTAGAGTAAAGACCTGGTTACCCGGCTACTGATGCCGCACTGCAGCACTTAGGCAATCCACAGCTGCAATGGTGCCAGATGTCGCCACCCGGTCTCACACCTATAGCGATACTTGTGCATCGCACGCCATAGTACGCCATCTGTTCTCACTCCAATGGCATTAACTTCGCGATGGCGCCATTGCTCACCACCCATTCCCACTCCAGTAGTGTTTAGCCCGCAGCATCACCTCCCTCACATGGACCAGGCTAAGTTTCGTCTTGCACTTCCATATTTAGTAACCATGCCTGCCCTTAGCTAGTTTAGGCTCCGCTTAAACTGGTTCTGTAGTAGTATATAAGACTGCCTGTAAATTATCAGAGCCCCAATCAATTCTTCTTGGGTCTTCCCTCACAAGGCACCTGCTTATAAGGAGTTTGATCCACCTTTCTGTTTCACTTCACTTCACTACTCGTCCCCTTGTGCCTAGCACCCAGGACATCGTCTTGCTTGTTCCACTCGATGCCTCCTTGCCTTTGTGCCCGAGGTTGTTTCATTAAGAATTGATTCTCCCGTTCGCTGCTGTCACTCTTCGGCTGCCCCAAACACCCACCCATCACCAACCTTTTCGCTATCAGTAAGCAAAGCAGAGCCCGCATCTCCCTTATTGACATGGAAGGACACTAGTGAACGGTACACGTGCCAAGTCAGCCCCCGCTGTTGTCGTTGGCAACACAACAAGCGGACACTGTCTAGTAGTCGCCCCTCGCCCAGTCCACCCCCTCGCCCTCCACTCTTTGCCGGCTCATCGCCGAGGCTGAAGAACAAACCCATCACTACCAGGAGTACTGCGCTCGCATAGAGGCAGAACTTGCCGCACCACTACCCCCTTCGCCAGACTACTGCACCTGCTGCAGGCCGGATTGCCTTCACCACCCCTTCCATTTTCCGCCATTCCACTCGCACCCGAGACAGTCCGGGACATCCGGTACCATACTGGTGTGCAGTCTCAACGAGCCAGGCCGCCTCCACCCAAGAAACCTTCTGAAGTGGCCCAGCAAGTTCCTTTAGTTCTCCTTTTTGTACTTACATCTTTGTGCCTCCCTCCCTTTTTAGTGTTAGCCTTCTTCTCCAAGGATGTTCCTGCTTTTCTTTTGGTATTCCCTTTTAGCTTCTTGTTTTATTTCTTTCTTGTTACTTTTGTTTTGCATTTATCACCTTCTCAGCTGCGTTCAATTTGATCGCAATACCCTTTTGATTTCTTTGCAGTTACCCACAGGCGAATACTCCATTATCATCTCCACACCCACTGGCATACGAGGTCGCAACCTCCGCTATGAGACCATACCTACCAACTGGGCAGAGCCAGCACCCCAGGATGACTGGTAGAGTTTTTGTTTACAGATTAAATTGAAGAACCGTTCCAGGCTTTAGCTATAGGGGGATTACTCAGCAAGCCGAGAGAACACCGAACACATCCTGAAGGAAGAGTAATCAGGATCCTCAATAGGCCGCATCCAGGAGACTATCGAGATCAGAAGACCATAGTCCGTGCAAGACCTCTAGTGCCCCTGCCATTTGAAAGGCCCAGCCACAGCTGGTATAAGAAACACAAGGCGCCAGTAATCAAGAAAGAAGTCCGCTTCCAGTATGTTACAGGTACTCCTCAATACCATCGCAGACCCCACTATTCCTTTACCAGACAAACTCGCTGCCATTGCAGCCGAGTTCACCACTGTCACCACCCAGAACATTCAACTCACTCAATCGCTGCACGCGTCCAACAACGAGATTATCCATCTCGAGCAGCTGGTGATGACCAGCCAGGCAACAGTAGCCACACTTCAGGGTCAAATTGCCGCAGTGGGCCCTCCAGGTACCTCAAAGAAAGTTGAGCTGTTTGCAGACCCCAGCGAATACGATGGCACAATTGCCAAATTTGAAGAATGGTGGGCCAAGATGAAAGCATGGCTCCGAATCAACGCGCACGTCGCCCCCGCTGGAAGCTATGAAGCGGTAGTGGCAGTACTCTCCTGGCTCAAAGGACCAAAAGCCGGCCCCTTCGCACAGACACGCCTATCCCGGGGCAACGCATACAAATGGACCGACTGTGAGGCCGAGATTGAAGGCCTCTTCCGTGCCGCCAACCAGAAAGACTGGGCATGCTGCCAGTTGGAAGAGTTCAAACAGCAGAACATGCGGACCGACGACTTCCTAGTCCGCTGGGAAGCTCTATACCAACAAGCCCAGATCGATGATACACACGCAGTCCAGCTCTTGGAGCAGAACATGGCCCGCCACATTATATTGCAGATATTCAAAGAAGGCAAGTGCCAGGACAAGCCGGTGCTCTATTTGGACAACATTAGGAAGACCGGATGTGCAATGGAAGTGCTTGGCTTCATAAGGGGGTACGAAAGGAAGGCCCCTGTGAGGATTAGCAGCAGAGGGTTAGCATGGGAGAACACTGAAGAAGATGTATACGCCCTCCCAAGCAGCGATGCCCGCGCAAAGTGCTTCAACTGCAAACAGACCGGCCACAGAATCAGAGAATGCTGGAAGCCAAAGATAAACCAATGCCCAGCCTGTAAGTTTGTTCATGGTGGGCACAGCACTTATTGCACCAAAAGGAAAACGCTGCGGAGGATACTGCTAGCCGAGGATGAAGAACCCACCAGCTCCGAAGCGCCAGTTAGGATTGCTGAGTTGGCAGAAGAAATATGCAAGAGGAATAACCCAGAGACAGGTTTGGATTTTCCAATTGAAGGATCCCAGATGAAGGAAAAAGGCAGGGCCTAAGGAATGCGTTGGGTGTTCCAAAGGCCAGTAAGATTCCAACTAAGCACGCCCCTATCACCCATGTTATCATCTCTAAAGACCGAGAATGGTGTATTCCCCTTAGATTGCCCGGTCTAGAGGAGCCCGCTTCCCAGCAGCTCAGTGGCAACCATGAACTGAATGCTGTGCTTAATTCCTCTAACAAGTATTCTCCCCCTCACGCGCACAAAGAAACCCCGACTAACCCCCCACAGATTCACATACTAGGGCAGCAGAAAAGAAAAGAGATACTAATGCAGGTACAGATCAAGACCTACACCGGCGACTTCATACCGGCCTCTGCCTTACTTGATAGCAGGGCCCAATCCTCATTCATCCACAGAGAGTATGTCCACCAAAACCGTATCCCTACTGAAGAACTCCCACAGCCCATATACATGTACAACGCCGATGGAACCCCAAACAAAGCAGGGCCTGTTACCCACGTGGCCACAGTTTTACTAGAATACCAGGGTCATGTGGAAAAGACCCGGGTAGAGGTAACCGATCTAGGAAGCAAGGATCTGATTCTGGGATATACATGGCTAAAAGAGCACAACCCACAGATCAATTGGAAGACCGGTACGGTCCATATGCCAGATTGCCCAAAGCTCTGCAACTACTCTGGAGTTTCGCGGGTCATCCGCCGAGCAGAAGAACAGGAAATCTGGGTTGCCAAGGAGCAACGGTACACCGGAAAACAGCAAGAAGGAAAAACTCCTCACGAGTTAGTACCCCTGGTGTACCACCGCTATCTCAAGACCTTTGAGCAGAAGGAGTCGGAACGGATGCCAGTCCGAAAGCCATGGGACCATGCCATCAAGTTAAAAGATACCTTTGTGCCAAAAAAAGGTCGGAACATCCCCCTAAGCCCACAAGAACAGAAAGAGGTGGATGACTTTGTGGACAAACAGCTCGCCAAGGGGTATATCTGACCGTCTAAGTCTGAATAGACCTCCCCGGTGTTCTTTGTGCCAAAAAAGGATGGCCGAAAGCGCATGGTTCAGGACTACAGGTATCTCAATGAGCACACGATCTGCAATAACTACCCTCTCCCACTCATCACTCAGCTAATCAACAAGCTCCGTACCGCCCGCCTTTTCACCAAGATGGACCTCCGATGGGGATACAACAATGTCTGAATCAAAGACAGAGATGAATGGAAAGCAGCATTCACCTGTCACCGCGGCACCTTTGAGCCGCTGGTAATGTTCTTCGGACTATGCAATTCGCCTGCTACCTTCCAGACCATGATGAATGACATTTTCACTGATATGGCTGAAAACGTCATGGTGTACATCAACGATCTCCTCATCTTCACCCCCTCGGATGATTGCAAAGCCCACGAGGCCATAGTCCTAGAAGTCTTAAAGAGATTAGAAGAAAACAACCTCTTTGTTAAGCTGGAAAAGTGCACCTTTGGGGTAAAAGAGTTGGAATTCCTCGGGATGATCGTAGGAGTAAATGGGGTAAGCATGGACCCAAGCAAGGTCACCGCCATAAAGGAATGGCCGGTTCCCATTAATATCAGAGGAGTTCGGGCCTTTCTAGGCATGGCCAACTTCTACCGCCGCTTCATACAGGACTTCGCCCATATCGCGTGGCTGCTCCATGACCTAACAAAGAAAGACGAACCCTTCTGCTGGACCAACCAGCGCCAGGTGGCCTTTGACTGCCTTAAAGAGACCTTCACCACTGCTCCCGTCCTAGCCTACCCAGATCATAACAAGAAGTACCGACTTGAGTGCGATGCCTCCTCGTACATAACCGGAGGAGTTTTATTAGTGGAAGAAGAAGACCGCTGGCACCCCATAGCCTATGCCTCGCATGCCATGATGCCGGAGGAACGAAACTACCCCATAGCTGATAAGGAGATGTTGAGCGTAATCAGGGGACTAGAAGACTGGCGCCATTACTTGGAAGGGGCTGAACAACAATTTGAAGTCTGGAACGACCACGAAAACCTCAAGTGGTTCATGACCTGCCAAAATCTCAATTGAAGGCAAGCCCGGTGGGCCCAGTATCTCTCTCGCTTCAATTTCAAGTGGTGTCATAAGTCCAGTACAACAATGGGAAAGGCCAATGCACTGTCAAGGAGAGAAGATCTAGTGGTTGGGAATGCAGAGGATAATCACAACATGGTGGTGATCCCCCCCAAACAGATACAGGTTCGCACACACAAGCAGGCACAGCAGGAAGAAGTCGAAGAAGTGGTGACCGAGGAGGCAACGGTCTTGCACCATTCAGGAGACAGGCTAACAGACCAGATTTCGCATGAGATGATCAAGCTCCCTGCCCCGGTGCAAAAGAGATTGGAAGGCCAGGGATATCATATCGAGGACGGCTGTTGCATGAAGAATGGAAAAGTGTATGTACCCCCTGCCTGCAGACCCGAAGTACTCCGCCTACACCATGATGCACCAGTGGCCGGCCATCCTGGAGTTGCACGGACTGTAGAGCTACTCCGCCAGCACTACGACTGGGCATTTTTAGCTATCGATGCCGCCAACTACATGAAAAGGTGTCCGAGGTGTGCCCAAGTCAAACCCTCTAATAAGCCACCTGCAGGGCCCCTCCAGCCACTGCCTATTCCATCGGGGCCCTGGCAAGATATCTCGGTCGACTTCATCACCGGACTCCCCCTTTCCAACTCATACACTGCCATCCTTACTGTCGTCGACCGCTTCTCCAAAGCGGTTGAGCTCGTCCCTTGTGACTCCACTTGCACCTCCCTCGATCTCGCCGATATCTACCTGCACCATATTTGGAAGCACCACGGCCTCCCGAAGTCCATCATCTTGAATCGCAGTCCCCAGTTCACATCCCATTTCATGACAGATCTCTGCTGCCAGCTCCAGATTGACCAACAACTGTCCACCGCCTATCACCTGCAGACCAATGGGCAAACCGAACAGATGAACCGAGAGGTAGGACAATACCTCCGGACTTATTGCACAGATCACCCAGACTCTTGGAGTGATTGGCTCCCACTCGTGCAATTCACCATCAACTCCAGAGTGTCGTCTGCCTCCAGCAAGTCCCCTTTCCAGCTCACCCACACATATGCCCCGGCCCTTGGAATAGAACCCACTGTTACCCAATTCCCCACTGCCAATAACCTAGCCAACCAGTACGCCAACCACCTGGCAGAAGCCCGGGAACAGCTCCACGCCTCGCAGGATACAATGAAGCGAGCAGCTGCCGGTAAGCATTCTCTGGCCCCCTCCTACTCTATTGGGGATAAGGTTTGGTTATCCACAGAGCATCTCTCTATTCCGGGCCCCCCTAAGCTTCTCGATCACTGGATCAGGCCTTTTCCTGTCATTGGTCTTGTCGGCCCTAATGCGGTCCGCCTCGACCTCCCTGCCTCGTATCGCATCCACCCCGTCCTCAATGTCTCGCGGATCAAGCCGTTCATAGCCCCGCTCCCCAGTCAGCATCCTCCTACCCCCAATCCCTCTTCCCTGGCTGCTGACCCTGCTATCCCTGAGTACGAGGTCGAGTATATCGTCGACTCCCGCTTGGCTGGCCGTGGCCTTCAGTATTTGATCCATTGGAAGGGGTATGATATCTCTGAACGCACTTGGGAACCCCAGTCTAACCTTACTAACTCCCCTGATGCCCTTGCCGCCTTTCACTGTGCCCACCCTTCTGCCCCTCGCCTGGTCTCTCACTCTGCCATTTGCGCCATCTTCCATGCCCATCCGGAGTCTGGGCCTTAAGGAGGGGGTCGTGTTATGCTCACGGCTACGCTATGTTCTCTTCACTCCTACATTTCCTTCTTTAAGCCCCTTTGACCCATGCCACAGTGCCGCAACTCGGTATTGCCCGAGTCCCTTTCCCACACCAGTAAGCACAGTAGCTGCAGCATCTGGGCACTGGACTACAGTAGAGTAAAGACCCGGTTACCCAGCTACTGATGCCGCACCACAGCACTTAGGCAATCCACAGCTGCAATGGCGCCAGATGTCGCCACCTGGTCTCACACCTATAGCGATACTTGCGCATCGCATGCCATAGTACGCCATCTGTTCTCACTCCAATGGCATTAACTTCGCGATGGCACCATTGCTCACCACCCATTCCCACTCCAGTAGCGTTTAGCCCGCAGCATCACCTCCCTCACACGGACCAGGCTAAGTTTCATCTTGCACTTCCATATTTAGTAACCATGCCTGCCCTTAGCTAGTTTAGGCTCCGCTTAAACTGGTTCTGTAGTAGTATATAAGACTGCCTGTAAATTATCAGAGCCCCAATCAATTCTTTTTGGGTCTTCCCTCACAAGGCACCTGCTTATAAGGAGTTTGATCCACCTTTCTGTTTCGCTTCACTTCGCTACTCGTCCCCTTGTGCCTAGCACCCGGGACATCGTCTTGCTCGTTCCACTCGACGCCTCCTTGCCTTTGTGCCCGAGGTCGTTTCATTGACAATCTGCTCATCTTCTCCCCCAGCAATGATCCACAAGCACATGAGCAGATTGTGGAAAGGGTGTTAGAACAGTTAGAAAGGAATGACCTCTTTGTCAAACCAGAGAAGTGTTCATTTTCCAAGACCACAGTTGAATTCCTTGGCATGATCATAAGTCCAAAAGGGATTGCCATGGACCCCTCCAAAGTGGAAGCAGTGGTTAAGTGGCCTTCACCAACAACCCTCCAACAAACATGAGCATTCCTCAGGTTAGCCAACTTCTATTGGTGATTTATTCAAGATTATGCCAAAATTGCACAACCTCTCCACAACCTCA
>JBBPTI010000774.1:0-10742 GCA_038093995.1 Tylopilus aff. callainus
TTGGAAGTGTCAAGGGAAGGACAGAGGTAGGAGATGAGGGACTCAAACACAGGAGGGTGACTTGTGTTAATATTCGTACTGAAGTACAACTCGGAATTCGTAGAGTTTATATACTAAAGTACGTAGCAGAATTTGGAATAAGGAATGGAGATGATTATGAATGTGATACGGAGAAACATGGTGATCAGTAATCAAGACAGAGTACGGAGGTGAACTATGCTGGAGGGCAGTACACTAAGGAATGTAGAGTTACGAATAAAAGAACTAAGACAAATGGAAATGAGGCAGAGGCAGTGCCGGGTGCATGGTTCGGAGATGTGAATCCCAGAATCTAATCACCTGCGAGTTACCTAGTCAAAGCTGTGCGCGACCCGATATGGCACAAATTATGGTTTGGGTGGCGTGCGGGATGTGGTAAGGGTGTCTCGCGTGGGAAAGTAGTGCAAATGATATGGACTTCGGAATTGTGCCGGAGTCTTCAGGATTTGCTTATAGGGGTTCTGGAATGGATATGACAATTTGTGATCATGTGTTACACCTTTGTATCCTTTTTGATCCAAGTTGTGAAGTCCTTTTTGTATTCTCTAACTAACTTGACCTCAGCAGGGTGGTTGCTGTCCATCCATCTGGTTTTCCAGCTGCTGGACTAATAGGCTTCTTTTTACTGCCATCAAGATAGCCACCAAGACCATGACTACCAGCAGCAAGTTGGAGTCGAACTTTCCAAGTTGTCCACTTCTTGCCAGACACATCAAGTTTAGGTAGCTTGACCTCCTCAGATGTTGTACTAGACATCTCATTGAATATATGTGTGTCAAACATGAAGATATATGTGTGCTTTAGTTAGAGCACAAAGCTCATAACCTGTAGAAGTGTACTCAGTATGAGATGGAGTCTGCAACTAATATATTGCACTAACTGTAGAAGTGTACTATGGATTGTAAGTAACTATACGAACAAGAAGTGGTCAATCTCACCTCAGTACAAGACAAAGTCTGTGACTGAGGTGTAGATGCACCAATACAAAAGTTTATCTACCTGAGATTACATAATGTGGGAATGTCTGAGTGTGAATGGTCCATGTTAGTCCATTCATGTGAGTCCATTGAGTGACTATCAAGAAATAATAACAACATATGTGAATATCAGCCTTTTGTGCCATAGCTTTAGAAAACTGTGGAAGAGTAGGGGAGTTGGGGGAATCTGCAAGTGAATTATGGTTAGTGGTAGCAAAAGAGAAGACTGCAGTGTAGTTCATAGTAGACTGAGGTTGTGAAGCATGAGGTAAGGTGCAGTCATTAAGAATAATAGTAGCAAAGGAATAAGCCTGGTCAAGCCAGTCCTCAATGCTCCCTTCTTCAGGAGAATCCTTATCAGAGGAAGGGCACTGAGAAAGATCATCCAGACCTGCATGCTGTGTGGTAGAGACATGGCAAATCTCAAAATGGAACAAGAGAATACCTGCAATCCACTAATTGATGATTGCATTGGGCTAAAGGTCCAGGTTGTTGATCATTTCCTGGACATATTTAGTGTCCATTTCTACAATGAGGTTAGCTATACCAAAGATGAAGACCCTGACTGAGCAAAGTGCCTGAAAAAGTCCATAAAGCTCGAGTTTCATTTGAGAATAGTGGCTCTTGACTTCAGTAAGACTAATAGAACTGAAATGGTTTGGATAGCACTTGCCATCCTTGCCTTCCTGTGATAAAATGAACCCAACCACTATGACCAAGGTGTCTACAGCAAGGACAACCTCTCAGCCAGACTCATAGTCCAAGTAGTGGAGTGTGGGGGACTTAATGATCTCATCCTTGAGACAAGCCATCACTTCTTTCTGAGCATCACCCTATTCAAAGGGGACACCCTTTCATGTAAGATTAATGAGTGGCCAAGCAAGAGAGGCAAAATTACAGATAAAAATGTGGATGACACTGCAGGTACCAAGGAACCCACAGACTTGGGTGAGGTTTTTGCAGTCCAGCCAGTTCATAATCTTTTGGACCTTGGCCTTGTGTGCTATACATCCTTCAGGGATGCACTTGTGCCTGACAATGGTGGTGTCCAGGGCTGCAAGTATGAACTTCTTGACAAAGACCATTGCATTGATGTTCTGCAATTGCTGTAAAATATGGTGAATGATAACAAGGTGATTCCAAATAAAAAGATGGATTCCCAGATTCTCAGGAATGGTCTCATAGGATCCATTGGGCTGCTGGTGCCTCATAGTCTTGGACTTTATGGGTAAGTCATCAACAAATGGCATGGTATGATATGAAATCTTGTCCTGAAAAATAAATGCCATATTAGCTTGGTAAATTTGGACCATGTTAGTATGGCCCATGGGAAGAGTGGTGAGATGATGGGGACTGAGCAGACTATTAAAAGTTGTCATATCTCAGGAGTCCACATACAGAGGTCTTTGGTCATAACCAGTGAAGAGGTCCATCATACGATATACCACATACCCACCAAAGGATTCAGCAAGATGCTCAACAAACAGCAGGACAGAGGAGTCCCTGATGGTTACAGCATTGAGGGGTTGAAGGTCATGGACAAGGCAAAGAGTTTTGCCATCCTGCTTCAGGATGCAGAACCAGCATAAGTGATAGGCTGTGGCTGATGGCTCATATATGCCTGAAGCAATGTGGTCTTTGATAATTTGGATCACCTGATCCCAGGCCTTTGGAGGTATCAGTATATTGTAGAGGACCCATGGTGTATGGGGTACTGTTGGTATCTTGACAGGTGGGAAATATCATTTGTCAAGGCACCTGCACTCAATAGGAATCCAAGCAAAGGCAGCTTCATGGTTGCATATGATCTACCTGACCAGCTTAACTTCTTCAGGCCATAGCCAATTTGCAGGGTCAAGATTGAGCACATCAGCACATTCCTAAGTAAAGCAAAGTCTGGGAACAAAGTCTGGTGGGTGAGCAGATAGTGGTACAAGACCAGCAAGAGGGTTGTCAGGTAAGCAATGCAGTACACAATACTCCTCCTTGAGAGGAGCTGCAACTGGCCAAACCTTTTTAGCTACTGGTTTATATGCAAAAGAGTGAGAAGTCAGGTCAAAGGTGAAAACAGAACCATATGCAGAAATGTTGGAAGGTGATAAGGAAGATTGGGTTGAGGAGAGGAAGGAATAGGTAGGAGACTGTGATGGTCTTTGTAAGTCCATCAGTCTATTAGATAAAAATTGGGATAAAGAAGCAATAAGTTGCAAAGATGAAGTGTGAGTATCTCCCCAACCTTTCAGTGGATCATTGACATCTAAAAACCCTGGAGAAACTTGATGGTAGGCCAATGATCAGCACAAGAAAAACCATGGTGGCAGCATGGACATCCTTCTGTTCAAGAATGGATAGGTAGCTTAAACTCCTTGTCCATGTTAGGATCTCAGAGGGTGATAGTTTGTGCCCCATTAGGGAAATCATCAATAGATGCACTCATAAGACAATGAAATGGGCAACCAAGCAACAGGTCAAAGCTGGCCTGTGGTACCACTTGGACCTGTAGACAAACCTTGCCTGTACCAAAGTCTAGAGCAAGGTTTTTAATAACACCAATGGCAGATTCTGTGGTGGTGTTAGTGTTGGATATTGTCATGAGGTGGTCAGAGTGGACTGGTAGTCCAAGCTCTTCTCACAATTGTTTCAGCATGGTGATGATCTCAGACCCAGTGTCCAAGACCACAGTAATGGTTTAATTAGCCCCAACAACATGAGCCTACAAAGACCACAACAGGATGCTGTGGGATGCTACAATATGGCTGTCATTGCTTCAAAGGACACAGTCACCATACTCTTGTTCCACAGCTGCCAGGTCATGACTGGCAAGCTTGTTAACCTGCACAAGGTTAGTGGTTGTGGGGATGTGGATAGTAGCAAATGCCTCCTGGAAGCACTTGTGCACATCTGGGACCTGAGAAATAATGTCCTTTATGATTACTGGTATGGTGGCCTCTAGGATCTGATCAAGAAGCTGCTTGGATGCAGTCTTGTCTTCTAGAGAGAAGATGTAGTGAAACTGCCCAGTGGGGGCAGGTGCAGAGTTAGTTAGATCTGTGCAGGAAGGAAGGTTAGCTTTAGGGGCAAATGAGGAAGGAGCTGGTACTGTGGGGGCAGGAACAGGAACCACAGTCTTCAAAGGTCCAAGTGTTGGGGCACAGGCTGCCTCAATCACCAGTGAGGTGATTTTGTCAATGACTGTTGTTGTACAAGGACTGGCACAGTTCTGTCTGCAGGCAGGTAATTCTACTCCATCAAAACAGACTTGCTTGCATTTGTTCTTGGCCTGTTCAGCCTTGAATGTGGCTGCAGTGTGAGCCATGTATTGTCTAAACTCAGAGTCAGCTGTCTTGACATCTGGATCATCATCCCAGCACTCAGCAGGAGCTAGGAAAACAGATGGCTCAATATCCAAAACTGCATCAGTGTTAGATACAATGGGGGATAGGAGTCCAGTAGTGATGTTAGTAGCAGGTGGGGCAGAAGCTCATGTCCCAATCATGTCAAGACAATCCTTGAGGCAAGATGTGCCTTCAATGTGTGGGATACACTTCCCATCAGAAAGGCAGATCTGACCATCAGTGCCCCTACTAGCCTTCCCAGCTGCAAGGTACTCAGCAACATTGGGGCAATTGCCAATAAAATGCCCATATTTATCACAGAAGACACAGGAGCATTTGGAGGAGTACTGCATTTCCACCTGCTCTTGTTTAACAATGACCAGCAGAGCAGTCTGTGGCAGAGCAACTGGCAGGGCTGTGGGGGTGGCCCATGCTGGGTAGTATGGAGTTGGAGTCAGAAGGGGTCCCAACATGAGGCTCAGAAGAGAATGAAGAGCTGCACTAGTTAATAGGAACTGGGTGGCCTCCAGAGTATCTTTAATGGAATATGGGTCAGTGGGATGGTGCATGGTTTTAGTAATAAGAAGGCAGTGGTGGACTTGAGCTGCCAAGTCCATAGGAAGTCCAGCAAGGAACAGAGCATCTTAGTCTAAATCCAAGAGCTTCCTTGCCTAAACTAGTGGCATGGTGATCTTGATAAAACTGCAGTGATACTGTGAAAAGTCAGCAAGGATGCACATAGGCTTCATGCTGGTCTCATGGGTTAGATACTGAAGGTCAGCACAACAGAATTTGTTAGCACCTTCACAACCAGGGTAAAGATCTTTGACTGTGTCTATAAACTGGTCCCAATTGGCTGGAACTGTGGTAGCTTCTTTGAGGGTTTTCCAGCAGTCAACTTGTCATAGGTGGCATAGCACAGTGTGGCATAAATCTTCTCTGTGGCAGTAAGACCAGCAGTGGTTCCTAGAGTATCAATCTGGTCTAGAAAGTGGGGAAGCTCAATAGGTACCTCCCCAGTAAATTCAGGAGCACCACAAGCCCCATGGGCAGGCATAGTAGCATCTTGGTTAGCCATTGGTCCAGATGGAGGAACTATAGGAGGAAGTGGAGGTTGGGGAAGGTGAAGATGAGAGAGTGGTATAGGGATAGGTGCAAGATCAGGGGACATGGTGAGCAACAACAGAGCATGAAAAATGTGGGCTGGTGGTAGCAGACTTGGGTGAAAAGAGTCCTCCATGTCATCAAAGAGATCTTGTAAGGATGGAGCAGTGGAAGATGATGTGCTAGGAGATGGAGATGACTGGGGCAAGTAGTCTACAGTGAGTGGTGAAAGCAGGCTAGAAATCTGAGATGTGAGGAGGTTTCTCTCAACTCTCCTGGGAGTGGACTCTATATATCCATCAGGAATGAAAGGTCCTACATTTGGCTTGTCACCTAGAATTTCTTCTGCAACAGTCAGACTCAGAGTCTCAACATTGGGGGTCTGCTAGGAATCCAATGGCTGTATGTCAGCTGAAACAGATGATGTAGAGCAGAGATGGGATTTATTCAGCCAATCCAAATCAGCAGAGGAGCAGTCCAAGCTATCACCTGTCAGTGAACTGAGCTCATGGTCAATTAAGTCAGGGAGGTCAGAACAGCTATGTCTTGTGTTTGAGGGTGACACCAGATAAAATAAGGTGGAGTCATCACTGATTTGCAAATTGTGAAAATGTGCATGTAAATTTTCAAGGTTGGATCACTGGGCAATAAGTCATTGACTTTATCTGGGACCCTATTGTGAGTCCCTCACAGTGGGCTCTAGTTGTAAAAATGACAAGGACTCCAGGATGGACTTTGGCAGAAGTCCTAGAAGTCCTAGGAGTTGTCAGTATATGTGGGAAGCAATAGGCTTGCCCCTAAGGGACTCTGGAACACAGGAAATAGGACAGAGAAGTCCTCAAGTAGCCGACCAGCAAGAAGCACAAGTCCAACAGTCTTGTAGAGTGTTAGTGGTTGGGGATGGTGACAGAAGATGAGATGGTTGTAAACAGTGAGTGATAGCAGTGCAGTGAATGGTCAGTGAATGGTAAAACAGTGTGGTGGGAGCTAAAAAAACAGGAGCTTCTTTCCAAGTTTCTACAACATTGCTTTATAGTCTAGGAATATCCAAGACTTAGGTAAAACTGTAGGAACATGTGCCCAAAGAAGAAACAAGAATAAAGTAGTCAAGAGAAAAGCATATGAAATGAAATGGAACTGATGGTCTTCTGGACTTGTTAACAGACTTGCATCTGGCTGACCAGTCCTACTGTACAAAATACAGGGGGGGGACAAAGGTAGAAATAAGAAGGGCATAGAGACTGTACAAATGGATATGAGACATAAGGATATCACTGTAGAGATATACCACTCTCTACACTGCAAGAAGGACAGTTCACTCTGCCTCTGTGTTGACTACTGAGGACTCAACAAGATTATGAAGAAAGACTGATACCCTCTCCCATGCATTTCTGACCTCCTAGACACTCCAAGCCAAGCCAAGATCTACTCCAAGATTGATCTCCAGCATGCATACCATTTGGTCTGCATCATTGAGGGTGATGAATGTAAGACCTCATTCTGGACACACTATAGCTCATATGAGTGGCTAGTTATGCCTTTCAGTCTCATGAATGCCCCTGCTGCTTTCCAGCATTTTGTGAATACCATCTTTGCAAATCTCCTTGATGTCTGTGTAATCATTTACTTAGATGACATCCTGATCTATTCTGCAACCAATGTCTCCCACAAGGAGCATGTCTGCAAGGTCCTCCAATGCCTCTGAAAACACAGACTTTATGCAAAGGCTGAGAAGCATGAGTTTCACACTAACTCAACTGAATATCTAGGCTACTGCCTTTCCCCTGCTGGATTGACTATGTCCAAGGAAAAGATTAAGGCAATTCAAGATTGGCCAGAACCTTGTAAAGTAAAAGACACTCAGTTCTTCTTGGGCTTCACAAACTTCTATTGGTGTTTCATCTGTGGTTACTCTGAAATCACTGTTCCCCTAACCTGCCTCACCCACAAGAGTGCTCCTTGGCATTTCTCTGATAACTGTCATGAGGCTTTCCACAAGTTGAAAGATGCCTTCACCTCTGCCCCTATCCTTACTCATTGGTTCCCTGATGCACCCATGATCATAGAAACTGATGCTTCCAACTATGCTATAGCCAGTATCTTTTTGATCTGCTGCCCAGACAAAGAGATCCACCTTGTCAGATACTATTCTCAGACATTATCATCTCTGGAACTCAACTATGACACTCATGATAAGGAACTACTGGCTATCCATGAGGCATTCAAGACTTGGCAGCACTACCTTGAAGATTCTGCCTCCCCAATTGATGTTGTCACTGATCATAAAAATTTGGAATACTTCATAATGACCAAGCTCCTGACCTGCTGTCAAGCCTGGTGGTCAGAGTTCCTCTCTGAATTCAATATGGTCATCTGGTTCTGCCCTGGTCACCTTGGTGCTAAGCCTGATGCCCTCACTAGACATTGGGACATCTATCCCAAAGAGGGGGATAAGGACTATGCTCACATCAACCCACATAATTTCTGACCAGTATTCACCCAAGCACAGCTTGCTGCATCCCTCCAAGCCACCTACTTCACATTTCTGGTCCTTTGCACAGGAGTACTCATTGATGTTGAAAGACTCCATAACAACATCCTCTCTGCCCTTCCCTCTGACCCATTGGCTACTGTGCATATGTCTGGTTCTGAAACCACAAACTCCTGATGGTCTACCAATGCTGAAGGCTTCCTACACCTTGATGGTCACATCTACATACCTGATGCCAATGATCTCCGCCTCCACATCCTCCATTACAAGCATAATCATCCATTATCTGAATATTTCAGACAAAACCAGACATTAGAACTCATCTGCCATGAATATACCTGGCCAGGCATTAGAATATTTGTAAAGGAGTATGTTTCCTCCTGCACTGCCTGTGCTTGTCCAAAGATTCCTAGACACAAGCCATACAGTCTATTCAAACAACTCCCTGTCCCAGAACATCTGTGGAATTCCATCTCAATGAACTTCATTGAACAACTTCTGGCTTCCTTTGGCCATACCACTATCCTAGTTGTCATCAACCATCTTTCAAAGCAATATATCTTCATTCCAACAATGGACACAGTCATATCTCTGGAACTAGCTAAGTTGTTCTTGATGCATGTCTTCTCCAAACATGGCATTCCATCTTACATCACATTTGATTAAGGTTCAGAGTTTGTCTTACACTTCTTCTGGTCCCTCAGAAAGGCCCTGACATCCAGCTGTGTTTCACCTCTGGATATCATCTGGAAGGTGATGGACAAATTGAGTGCATGAATCAAACTCTTGAACAGTACCTGTATGTCTATTGCAACTATTAGCAGGATAACTGGTCTGAACTACTACCACTCACAGAGTTCACCTACAACAACTCCCCTAATGCAACTACCAGTGTGTCACCTTTCTTTGCTAACAAGGGCTATCATCTGAACATCTTTGTACATCCAGAGCAAGACCTTACTTCTGCTCATGCATATGAGTACTCAGTTGACCTCAATTCACTACATCAATTCCTATATGAGGAAATGACCCATACTCAGGAGCAATACCAAGGACCTACCAACACCAAGCAATCTCCAGCTCCAGACTTCAAGCCCAGAGATCAGGTCTTCATGAAAGCTAAGTACTTCAGGTCAACCAGGCCATCTAAGAAGTTATCAGAAAAGAACTTAGGGCTGTATGAAATCATTGCCCAAGCAGGTACCCAATCCTTCACCCTCTGTTTACCTGACACAATGAAGTCTGTACATCTGGTCTTCCATGTGTCTCAGTTGGAACCTTGTGTTCCTAACACTATCCCTAATCATGTACAACCTCCACCACCTCTGGTTGAGATAGACAGAGAACCAAAATATAAGATCACCAAAATCTTAGACTCCAAAATAGATCACAGATGAAGGAACTGCAAACTACTGTACCTAGTATGGTGGTTAGGATACAAAGGTACAGATGAGGAAACTTCTTGGTAGTTGGCCATGGAGCTTGGTTATGCTTTGGAACTAGTATCAGGTTACCATCTCCAGTACCTGGACAAGCCCAGCCCTTGGACTTTGGTCTAAACAATCCAAAAAAAATACAATGCAGTATTTTATTTACAGAAGGGCTAGCAAAGCAAAACAGCCAAACTACCTACTCCTCACCTGACATCTCCACATCCTCCACATCACCCAACACTCCAACACTCTCCTCTGCAAATCCCTCTGGAATCTCCAGTTCCCTTCACATGTTCCTCTCCAACCCCTCTAATTCTTCCTCCAAGTTGGACTTATCATTCATAACCTCCTCCACCTTGCTGTTGTCCACTGCTGGCTGCTTCCTTCACTTCACTGGCTTCTTGTCCCCTAGCCATATACACCATACTTTCCAGTTGTAACACTCCTGGCAGGCTGTAATTGCCTTTAAATCCTCACAGAGCATGCACTCCACCCCCTTCTTCATGCACCAGTTGCAGTCAGGCAATGCCTGCTGCTTACTCTTTTCCTTCATCATGCTTTGCTCCACACAAACCTCCATAGCCTATGTCCATCAGCTCCAGCCAATGCATTTTCAAGATTGTACTTACCCAAAGTTTGGCCTCCTTGTAATGCACCTCCTCCTCTGCAATCCTCTGCCACTCCTCTGCTGTGGCCTTCTCCTGTGCCTCTTCCTCTGCCTTGTGCCATGCTGCCTCCTTCTTTGCCAGATGATGGTGCTTGTGCTTCATTATCTTTGCTGCAAGTCACTTGTCATTGTCATGGTCACTCTTCTCAAGCTCTTCATCATGCCAGTTGTGGATGTCAGTGATATTGTTTGCAGACATATTGTTTGTGGTGGTCTAAGGGACAGAATGTCCATCATGACAGTTTTTATATCCCAAAATCAGATGATCAACAAACTTTTAAACCCTGACTTTTCAAACTCCATATTGTCCACACTTATGGCCTTCAGGGGTTCAGGCCTAAGAGGAAAATACTGTCATATCCTGCAATCTTGCCAAGTCTACCTCCATAATTTCCAGTCTCATGTCCGTTGATCTCCAGACTTATATCCTTATGTATACTATCTTGACTATTCAGACTTTGACTCATCTCATTTTATGATTCATTGTTAATAAGCTTTCACTTATCTATTAGAGTTCAACCTGTGCTTCACACAGCTCTGGTGCACTGCTCCAGACTTCAGTTTATTCCTACAGTGACTTCCAAAATTGAGTCAATGTTTTGAGATTTTGAAGTGTTTATTATATAACTCACTGGAAAGAACAAATAGAGCCAAAGTGTAAGTGGATGGTTGAAAGAACATGCTCCTGGCTATGTG
>JBBPTI010000776.1:0-10730 GCA_038093995.1 Tylopilus aff. callainus
CCGTGGTAGAACCAATAGTGGAGTGAGAGTGTTTTCATGGTGTGGCGAGCAGAGCGAACAGCCTTTTGGATACAACTGAATTCACTCAGCACGTGAAATGATCACGTGTGGAGTATTCTCCTGCTCACACCTGGGGCAGACATGAAAATGTTTGTTAAACAAACTGCATATTTATTTGTCAACTTTTGGTACCTAGGTTAAACAATATTTCTGCCAAACAAATAGGGATATGTATTCATAAAAAATTGCATAAAATTAGGGCACTAATATCAGTGCACATAAAAAGAATCTGTTTACTTGGCATTTGTAAAAATTGTCAGTATTGCAATGATACTTGAAGTCATAGTCAACCACCTGTACACAATATGATTCCATGTCAAATGTGAGTTCTTATTCTCATTATGGAGACTTTGCAGATTGAAAATACAGTGGCTCAAAGAACTGTCCCAATGTTTGCACATTTTCCACTAAATACAATAGTATGCAATAACAACTAAACCTTACCTAATTATGTCAGTATATGAAATAAATTACTTACTCTTGGCTTTCAGATGGACCAAGAATTGAAGGATTTCAAAAAGATTTGATAAGGTTACAGTCATTTTAAAATGGTTACTTATTGGAACAGTTCTTTGACTTTATATAAACCTAGGTATCTAGTACTTGGTATGATCCCCTTTGACCTTCATAACTGCTTCAATCCTTTGGGCATATTTTCTATCCATTTCTAACACTGTTCTGGAGAAAAATTCCCCCACTCTTCTACTAGCCTCTTCTATAATTCATGAACTCCTTTAAGGGCTCTTTTATAACCTGAATGGCATTTATTGAGATGACCCCAGGTGTGTTCAATAGGACTGATGTCTGGAGACTGTGCAGGCCAATCCAGAAGCCTAATACCTTGCTCTTGAAACCAAGTCTGGGCTTTTCTGGAGGTATACTTTGAATTATTGTCTTGCTGGAAAATAACTGTTACGATCACGTCGTACTCGATGCTACGCACAGGCCCACGCTACTCTTTTTCCTCTACTTTGGCCCTACACTCCATCGCTCGCACTCCCTCGCTACCGTTCCAGACTCCTACAAATGCCCTACGATACAGTGCTCCTCGTCCCTCGTCGCCCTACAGAACGCCACTCGCCTTCACCTCCACTACGGCTCCCTGCACGTGACCTACAAGTCCCACGGTCACCTGACTATACGATTTATCAGCGATGCCTCGCGGCACAGCCCCGCACCAGTCACATGACCCTGCACGTGATACAATCCAGACCCTCACACAGCCTTCGGCACAGCCCTCGTACCTTGGACAGGCATGGCCCCTCATACGGTAGACGCCAGCACTCGTAGACAACGCCACTAGAGACATAGAGACCCCGGACTCCTTACAGTCGCCCGGCATACACGCATGCTCACCGCTACACGGCTCGCACCCCACAGATAGGCTCATCCAATGGCTCTCACCCCTCGGACCTGCTCCCGGAATGTCATCGCACTATAACCCTTAGCCCTGACAATGCCTCCGGCACTCCGCATCCCCTGGCCCCGCTCCGGAGCTCCGCACCAGTTCCGCATCAGTCCCGCATCACGCCATATCGCGCCATAGTCACGCAATCGCTCGCCACTGCATCGCCCTTGCATCTCGGCCTATAGCAGTACTCGCGCATAGACACCGGCATGACTCATACGGACTCATGACCAATAGCCATTTGCCCTCACCACAGCCTACGCCTGACAGCACACAGCCTAGAGTATAGCCACACATAGCCCCGCACTGCCCAGAGCATAGCCCCGCTTGCATGGACCAAGACATTCCTTTGACCCACAGAGACCCATGAACTCCGCAGACCATATATGGTAACCAAGCCGGCCCTTGACGGACCTTATGTAGTAATAGTGTACAAATAGACACAAACCCTGTAACAGTATATAAACCCCCGCCGCTATCCCTCAAGACCCCAGCTTATCATTGATGGGTTGTGGCACATAGAAGCACTACCACTGACGGGTAGTGGCTACTACAGCTACTAGGACATACACCCACAATGCCGCTGTACCACTAGGGTCTTGAAGGCTATCGACGGGGCTGCTGTATAAATGCCCATTGCCTTCCCCACTTTCATTATACGACCAGTAAGACCTAAGACAGCAAGGCTCCCCTTGAAGACACGTTGCAACTCTCACCATCGCTTACCGGCATTCGCCACTACTAGCCCTAGGCTTGACAGCTCAGGCTCGAGTTGTTTCAATAACATCACCTTCTGGAATTTAAAACAACCTTGGACACTAGGTACCTTTGGTCATGTAGTGGGAAGGTGATGGAGTGTAGTAGAAGGCTAATTGGCTTCTTATAGCAGGTGCCCTATGAGGAAAGACCCAAGAAGAATTGATTGGAGTTCTGCCCTGCTATTGGCAGGTTTATATACTATATGGTGGCTAGGTTCAGTCTCTGACTAAACTACATGAGGGCTGGCCAGGTTACTAAGTAAGAAAGTGTGAATGAGAAACTACCTTGGTCTGTGCAAGTGAGGCAATACTGAGAGGGTATTGTGATTGGAGGGAAAAGATACAGTGACTTCAAAAAGTGTTACAATGTTTGCTACTTTTGTAGTGTAGCTCAAATAACATTTGATGGTGTGGGAATTTCACTTACCTATAGTGGGACCGTGGGAGGCACAAACTATTGGCTACAAAATGGTTCCTGGATCATGTGATTTGGCCTAAGGGGTGTGAAGATATGATTATTTTAAATCAGACATATCATTGTAACATTTTTTGTACTTTTGGTATAGACTAGGGTATTTGCACAAAATCAATACTTTGTGTATCCTCCTTTTGCTTTCAATACTGCCTGCACCCTTCTAGGCATACTCTCAATCAACTTCTGACACTCCTCCACTGGTATTTTATCCTATTCCACTTGAATCATCTCCCACAACTCCAAAATTCCATGAGGGTGCTTATACTCTGCAAGCCTCCTTTTGAGATAACCTCATATATGTTCAATGGGGTTGAGGTCTGGAGACTGTGCAGGCCACACCATAGTGCTAAACTCCTGCTCTTCTAGCCACTCCTTGACCTTTTTGCAGGTATGCTTTGGGTCATTGTCCTGCTGAAAGATGATATCAGAAGAATTGAGACCATAATACTCCAGGCTTTGCTGGAGCTCATCCTTCAAA
The DNA here is from genome assembly GCA_038093995.1 of Tylopilus aff. callainus. NCBI lineage: Eukaryota > Fungi > Basidiomycota > Agaricomycetes > Boletales > Boletaceae > Tylopilus > Tylopilus aff. callainus. The sequence continues at coordinate 3,180 of JBBPTI010000776.1, forward strand.
ATCTGAAGGTAGAGGTCTCCATCCATCCTACCATCAATCTTGGTTGCAAATCCAACCCCCTGCCAAGTCATATAGCCCCACATCATCACAGAACCACCACCAAACTTAATAGTTTCTTCTATCAATCTGTCACTAAGCCCTTCACCTGCCTTTTTCCATGCCCATTTGCAACCATCTGATCCTAGACAATTGATTTTGGTCTCATCAGACCATACAACCTTCTTCCAGTCATCCACAGTCCAATTTTTATGGGAATAGGCAAAGTCCAAACAAGCCTTGTGAAACAACCTCAGGCACTAAGTACCTTTGGCTGCATAGTGGAAGTAGTGTAGAGAAGGTAGTGGGACAATTGAACTCCTAGTAGAGTGGGTGCCTTGTGAGGGAAGACCCAAGAAGAATTGATTGAAGTTCTGATGATTTACATGCAGGTTTATATACTACTAGCTACACAAGTTGGAACTCCGTTTAAAATGCATGAGGGCCAGCCAGGTTACTAAGTATGGGAGTGTGAGATGAAAACTGGCCTGGTCCATGCAAGTGGGGTGATGCAGAGGGACTATTGCTATAGGCATGGGATAGGATGGTGAGTGATGGTGCAATAGTGAAACAACCCTTAGGTGGGGCTGAGTAGTGAGCTGTGTGACAGCAGGTAGCAAGGGATGACTAGAGCTAGTGGGAACCCAAGCGTTGACTAAGGACTAAGGGGAAAACCCAAGATAACTCAAATAAGGATCTTGGGGCTGAATTACCAGCTTTATATACTGTTACAGGAGTTTGTACATGTTTGTATGCTATTACTATATATGGGGTACTTTAGGGCAGGGGTGAGAGAGCATGGGTTATGCCATTGGCCAAGGATGAGTCATGGGGAGTCACAACACTGCCTTGCACAGCCTAGGTGCCAATGGTGTAAGATGATGCCATGATGGTGCGAGATGGCATGATGATAATGTCATAGGGTTGTGCAAAGGGGCTGGACTGCTTACTAAGGTAGTCACATCTTGGCACTGCCATCATGTGGCATGTGAATGCTGTTAGTGAGTGGGCTGAACTGCATACTGGAGCTGGAATAGGGGCGAAGGATAGGGGGAGAAAATAGGGGTGCAAGTGAGGTCATAACACTACCCCCCTGCTAAAGCTCAACCTCCGGGGGAGCAAAGGGGAGTGGGTGAGCAAAAAGAGCAGCGAAAACTGAGTGAGAGACAGGATGAGGGGCAGATGGATTCACAGAGTGAAAGGCACAAAGGGTGTTAGGGCAATGTGTAAGGTTGGAAGTGGGCTCCCAAGTGCAGTTGTTGGCAGAGTAATCCTTCCAGTGGACAAGATACTGGATTCCCTGGCCATGAGGCCAGGAGTCCACAATGAAGTTGACTTTGTATTCAGCATCGCAGTTATCAGTGATCTTGGCAGGGCTGGGAGCAACATCTGGTTGCTGTGGAAGAGGGGGAGTGTAGGGTTTAGTGTGGGAAATGTTTACAACCAGGTAAATACAGATATAACTGGGGAGATAGAGTTCCACTGCATTGGGGCCTTTTATAGCAACAATGGAGAATGGTCTGACCCATCAATCAGTGAGCTTGTGGCATGGGAAGGGCATGGTGAGGTTATCTGTGGAGAGCCATACTTTATCCCCAGTGATGTAAGTGGGGGCAGTGGCATGGTGCTGATCTGCAGTGATTGCCATGTAATCCTGTGCCTGCAATAGATGCTCCTTTGTCTGTGAGAGGATAGTCTGGTAGTCATGCGCAATCTCTGAGGTGGCAGGAGATTTCATGTTATGGGGTTTGACCCCCATCCAGGGTTGGTATGTGTGTGTGATCTGGAAAGGGGGGAATTTTGAAGCAGTGAACTGCTTTGCATTGATGGAGAACTGGGCCAATGGCAATTAGCATGCCCAATCACTCTGTCATTCAGTACAATACATATGGAGATAAGAGGAAACTTTTCGATTCATTTGTTTAGTTTGACCATCCATCTGTGCATGGTGTGTGGAGGAGAGTTTTACTGAGATCCCAAGCTGCATACATAGAGATTTCATGAGTGTAGCGGTGAACTGGGGGCCATGATCAGAGACAATGGAGTTTGGGAGACCATGGTGCTTCCAAACATGAGCAAGGTAGAGGTTGGCTAGATCTGTGGCAGAACAGGCCTTTGTGCATGGAATTAACTCTACCTCCTTTGAGAAACAATCAACCATAGTGAGGATGGCATCGGATCCACTGGATGGGGGTAGATCAGTGATGAAGTCGGCAGAGATGTCCTGCCAGGGTCCCTTAGGTACTGGGAGCAGTTGTATCTTCCCACTGGGGGGTTTATTACTCGGCTTGGCCTAGGCGCACTGTGTGCATGCCTCCATATATCTTTCTACATCTTTCTGCATCGCTGGCCAACTGTAAGAGCACATAAGTAGCTCTAGGATCTGGAGTACCCTGGGGTGTCCACTAACCACATGATCATGGTGGAGAGTGATAATTGGGATGTGGAGATTCAGGGGTATGAACGTTCGATTGTTCCTTTTTAGAACCTAGTCAGTAATCTCATACCCCTGTGCCATCAGCTTCTTGAGCATGGATTCAGGGGGTCACATGGTTTGATGTGAGATCTGATCTGTTAGTTCTTCTCTGGGAATTGTCAATTCTACCCTTCCCTGCTCCTGATCCTCTTCTACTCGGCATATCTGTTCTGGGAGTATTACTAGAATGGCCTTGTTATCTTCTTCTCCCACATTCATCAGATCTGCTCTCTGTGACAAGGCATTTGCTTTTGTCATTTGTGTTCCCACTTTATGGCACCATTTGAAGTTGAATTGGGAGAGATACTGTGTCCACTGAGCCTGTTGTTGATTGAGATCCTGGCATATCATGAACCACATGAGATTCTGATGGTCATTTCAGATTTCAAACTCATATTGTGCTCTTTCCAGGTAATGTCTTCAGCTCTCTAGTGCAGAGATCATGCTAAGCATTTTCCATCCTTTTCAACTGATAGTATGGCACCTACCACATAGTTACTAGTGTCGCTTTCCAGGCAGTATTGGCAATCATTATCTGGGTAAGCAAGAATTGGGGCTGAGGTAAACCTCCTTTTTAGTTCCTTGAAGGCTTCTTGACACTCATTGGTCCATTCAAAGACTACCTCCTTCTTTATGAGGTCATGCAAGGGTTGGGCTACTGTCATGTAGTTGTAAATAAACTGCCAGTAAAAATTGGCCAATCCTAGGAAGGCCCAAGTTTGTTGGAGTGTGATGGGAGTTGGCCAATTCACTACTGCTTTTACTTTTCCAGGGTCCATGACAATCCCTTTGGGACTGATGATCATTCCAAGAAATTCAACCTTTTGGGCAAAGAAGGTGCATTTTTTGGGCTTAATGAAGAGGTTGTTCTTCTCCAGGTGATCCAACACCTTGTTGACCAGACATTCATAGGCTTCACAATGTAGAGACCAGCCTGTCTCTGTGGGCATAAGACCCCTTCTGTTATAGTTATACCACCCCCTACCATTTTACCACCTTCCCCACCATGTCCTCACTACTCTGTCTGTACTCACCACAGTCCGCAGCACAGTCTGGGTCAACAAGGCCTCGGACTATATCGGACTACCATGGTCTCTCCTTCCATCCTTGTATGTTTCCTTTTATCTTATCCATTGATCACTTTACCCCTTTATTCACACCTGCTGTCCTTTCTTGCAATGTGCCATCCGTGGACAGCAGGGACTTTATTTTCCTTTCAAGCCTACTTAGACCAGGCCCAATCACATGTAACAGACTCAGTATAGATGTCACACTGTCTACAGGGCAGTCCTCTTTTTTTTCTGATTTATCTTGACAATTTAATATAGTATTTCAATACCCGTATTTAGTCTTGTGCCATCAGTTAGTGTTACCTAGATGTCGTTAGAGTCTGAGCATACTTGGACTATAATGCTGTTGTACAGAATGGGAATGACAGCTTCCTTTTGGCTTATGAATCACCGACACCATTTTCAACTTCTCTAAACGACCTCAGTGAACTGTCCACTGAGCTCAAACCATTTCCCCTATAACCCAAAAGCTTCAAAATCTCTCGGACTCTCAGACTTGCACATGATCTGCAACCGGACTTTCTCATACTGCTAAGTGCCATTGCTCAGACTTCTTCCAGAACCTTTCCCTTTCCTTAGAGTCTCTTTTGGGATGAACATACTATTCCAACCACTAATTCTACAGTACTGAAGGCCTGGACTCTTAGGTGTCCCTACCTACATAGTCCTCCCAGCCTTCCTACCATTTTATCAGCGATCCTCAGTGGGGGTGAAGATCAGGAGGTCATCGACGTACACCACAATGTTACTCATGTCATGGAAGAGGTCATTCATCATTGTCTGGAATGTGGCCAGGGAATTGCATAATCCGAAGAACATTACTGTGGGTTCATAGGCCCCTTTGTGGCACACGAAAGCTGCCTTCCATTCATCTCCTTTTTTGATCTGCACATTATTGTACCCCTATTGGAGGTCCATCTTAGTGAACAGCTTGGTGTCCTTTAGTTTATCAATGAGCTGAAACAACTCGAGCCTGAGCTGTCAAGCCTAGGGCTAGTAGTGGTGAATGCCGGTAAGCGATGGTGAGAGTTGCAACATGTCTTCAAGGGGAGCCTTGCTGTCCTAGGTCTTACTGGTTGTACAATGAAAGTGGGGAAGGCAATGGGCATTTATACAGCAGCCCCGTCGATAGCCTTCAAGACCCTAGTGGTACAGCGGCATTGTGGGTGTTTGTCCTAGTAGCTGTAGTAGCCACTACCCGTCAGTGGTAGTGCTTCTATGTGCCACAACCCATCAATGATAAGCTGGGGTCTTGAGGGATAGCGGTGGGGGTTTATATACTGTTACAAGGTTTGTATCTATTTGTACACTATTACTATGTATGGTCCATCAAGGGCCGGCTTGGTTACCATATATGGTCTGCGGAGTTCATGGGTCTCTGTGGGTCAAGGGAATGCCTTGGTCCGTGCGAGCGGGGCTATGCTCTGGGCAGTGTGGGGCTGTGTGCGGCTATGCTCTAGGCTGTGCGCGGCTATGCGGGGCTGTGTGGTGTCAGACGTAGGCTGTGGTGAGGGCGAATGGCTATTGGTCATGAGTCCATATGAGTCATGCTGGTGTCTATGCGCAAGTATTGCTACAGGCCGGGATACAAGGGCGATGCAGTGGCGAGCAATTGCATGACTATGGCGCAATATGGCATGATGTGTCGTGATGCGGGACTAATGCGGACTGATGCGGAACTGGTGTGGAGCTCCGGAGCGAGGCCAGGGGATGCGGAGTGCCAGAGGCGTTGTCAGGGCTAAGGGTTACGATGCGGTGACATTCCGGGAGCGGGTCCGAGGGGCGAGAGCCATTGGATGAGCCTGTCTGTGAGTGCGAGCCGTGTGGCAGTGAGCATGCGTGTATGCCGGGCGACTGTAAAGGAGTCCGGGGTCTCTATCTCTCTGGTGGCATTGTCTACGAGTGCTGGCGTCTACTGTATGAGGAGCCATGCCTGTCCGAGGTACGAGGGCTATGCTGAGGGTCTGGATTGTATCACGTGCGGGGTCATGTGACTGGCGCGGGGCTGTGCTGCAAGGCATCGCTGATAAATCGTATATGTCAGGTGACCGTGGGACTTGTAGGTCATGTGCAGGGAGCCGTAGTGGAGGCAAAGGTGAGTGGCGTCTTGTAGGGTGACGAGGGATGAGGAGCACTGTATCGTAGGGCATTGCAGGAGTCTGGAATGGTGGTGAGGGAGTGCAAGCGACTGAGCGTAGGGCCAGAGTAGAGGAAAAAGAGTAATGTAGGCCCGTGCGTAGCATCGAGTACGGCGTGATCGTAACATGAGCTGCAAAATGAGGGGGAGAGGGTAGTTGTTTTGGACCATATGCTCATTGAGGTAGCAATAATCCTGTACCATTCACTTCCATCCATCCTTCTTTGGTACAAAGAATATGGGAGAGGTTTGTTTCGACTTTGATGGACAGATATACCCCTTTTGTAGCTGATCATTCATGAAATCCTCTACCTCCTCCTGCTCCTTCAGGTTTAGTGGAATGATCCATCTCTTCTTCAGCTTAAACATTTCTTTCAACTCTATTGTGTGATCCCATGGTTTTCATAAAGGCATCTGTTCTGATTCTTTCTGTGAAAAGACCTGTTTGTAGTGGTGATAGCAGTGGGGAATTGAGCTGAGGGGATCATCAGTGATGGAGTGAGGGCTTTCTTCTTTTCTTCAGCTCCTCTCCTCCACATGGGTGATCTCTGCCATATCTTGTTTGTGTTTCTAATGGGAGGTACATTCATAGTTGCATGTTTCAGGACACTCCCTAAACTGAACCTGACCAGTTGTCCAGTCAATGGAAGGGTTGTGCTTTCATAACCAGGGGTACCCTAGGATCATGTCATTGGTTCCTATGTTGGATACATATACACGTAGCAGCTTGTGATGTCTGTTGATGTCACAGTATGTCTCTACTTCTTCCATGATTCTCCCTCCTGCATTTTCTAAACCATCCACATTGTAGACGATGATGGTCCTACATGTGGTTAATATGGGGATTCAATGCCTGTCCATGAAACTCTGGTTAATGAGCATCAGATTTGCCCTGCTGTTGATAAGTGCTGTTGCTGTAATGTATCTGCTTTCTGTAGAGGGTTTAATATGGATGGTTAGCTTAATCTCTTTTCCTTTGTGTATTACCCTCATGTACAGCTTGAGTGGTTCTGGGGTTTCATTGGTGGATTTAGGGGAATTAAGCACAGTTTTAGTATCACAGTCCCTGCCAGGCTTGCTAGGAGGCCCCCCTAGACCGGTTACATGAGATACTAGACTGGTTAGCATGATTACAAGTTTCATTAGTTCCACCAAGAGAGAGTCATTATTAGCCCATGAAATACCCAGATCATCTCCTAGGCTCTGCCTTTTCCCTTCTGCTCCTTTTTGGCATTGGGAAAATTCTGTTCTTCAATCAGCACAATGCACACTTCTTCTTCTGCCAGGGCAATTCTTCTTACTTGCCTTCTTTGGCAGCTGAACCAGTGTCCCCCTCCATGGAAGTGACACTCTGGACACTGCTTCTTTGGCCTCTTACAATTGCAAGTGAGATGTCTGGTCCCTTGGCAATTGAAGCACTTTCCTCAGCTTCCTTTTATTGCAAACACCCACTCTTCGTCCTCTTCTTCGAATCAGTCTACCTGAAACAACTCAAGCCTGAGCTGTCAAGCCTAGGGCTAGTAGTGGCGAATGCTGGTAAGTGATGGTGAGAGTTGCAACATGTTGTCAAGGGGAGCCATGCTGTCATGGGTCTTAATGGTCATACAATGTGAACAGGGAAGGCAATAGGCATTTATACAGCAGCCAGTCAATAGCCTCCAAGACCCTAGTGGTGTAGCAGCATTGTGGGTAGAGCTTAGTGGACTACAGTAAGCAACAAAACTGTTGCAATATCTAATCCTGATGTGGTGCACTTTGTGCACCACAACCACTCCTGGGAATTTCGCTTATCTGTAGTAGAGACAAACAAAGTACAAACAAAGAGCTACAAA
>JBBPTI010000777.1:0-10727 GCA_038093995.1 Tylopilus aff. callainus
AAACTGTTGCAATGGCATTGCAGTTTTAAAATGGCCATATCTCCATAGCCACTAGGCCAAATCACATGATCAAGAGATGGTTTTGTAGCTATTTGTTTGTACTTTGTTTGTCTCTACTACAGCTAAGTGAAATTCCCAGGGGTGATTGCGGTGCGCTTTGCGCACCATGTTGGGGTTAGACATTGCAACAGTTTTGTTGCTCACTGTATGTCACCACTCGGTCGCACACCTATAGCGATACTCATGCATTGCATGCCATAGTATGCCATCCATTCCCACTCCAATGGCATTAACCTCACGATGGCGCCATCACTCGCCACCCTTTCCCACTCCAGTAGCATTTAGCCCGCAGCATCGCCTCTTTCGCATGGACCAGGCCAGTTTTCGCCTTGCACTTCCATATTTAGTATCTCGGCCTGCCCTCACTTACTTTAGGCTCCGCTTGAATCCGTTCTGTAGTAGTATATAAACCTGCCTGTAAATTATCAGAGCCCCAATCAATTCTTCTTGGGTCTTCCCTCACAAGGCACCTGCATACTAGAAGATTGACTCATCTTCCCGTTTTGCTTCACTTCACTACTAGCCCCCTTGTGCATTGCACCCGGGGCTTTCATCTTGCTTCGTTCCACTCGATGCCTCCTTGCCTTTATGCCCGAGGTCGTTTCAATACTGCTTGTCATTGTTTGGGTAGGCAAGTACTGGGGCCATGATAAAGGCTTCTTTCAATCCAGTGAATGCTGCTTCTCTGGCATCAGTCCAACAGAAAGGCTCATCCTTCCTTGTTAGATCATGAAGAGGGTGGGCCACTTTGGTGAAGTCCTGAATGAACCTGTGGTAGAAGTTGGCCATTCCTAGAAAAGACCAGATCCCTCAGACATCTTTTGGCCTTGGCCAATCCATGATTGCTTTCACTTTGGCTGTATCCATGCTCACCCCATTTACTCCTACAAGAACTCCACTTCTTGAACTGAGAACATACACTTGGAAGGTTTGACAAACAGATCGTTTTCTTTGAGCCACTGGAGTACTTTGAGGACAACCTTCTGATGTTCTTCCTGATCATCTGTTGGAGTGAAGATCATCAGGTCATCAATGTATACCAGAATGTTGGCAGACATGTCAGCAAAGATTTCATTCATCATTGTTTGGAACATGGCCAGAGAGTTGCAGAGCCCAAAAAACATGATGAGGGGTTCAAAGGCCCTGAAATGGCAAGTGAATGCAGCCTTTCATTCATCTCCTTCCTTTATGTGGATGTTATTATATTCCCAGCATAAGTCCATTTTTGTAAAGAGTTGTGCATTCTCAAATTGATTGACCAGCTGTGCTATCAGGGGGAGCAGGTAGTTGTTGCACATGATGTGTTTGTTCAGATAGTGATAGTCCTGAACCATGTGCTTCTTTCCATCCTTCTTTGGTACAAAGAAGACCAGTACCATTTGTTCAGACTTTGAAGAGTGGATGTACCCTTTGTGCAGCTGGTCATTGATGAACTCATCCACCTCTCTTTGTTCTTGTGGACTTAAGGGGATGTTGTGCCCTTTTCTTGGCTTGAAAGAGTCCTTCAGCTTGATGGCATGATTCCAGGGCTTTCATACAGGCATTCTTTCTGATTCCTTCTGCTTGAACATCCAAAGATAGGGATGGTAGACTTTTAGCACAAGATCCCAAGCCCTTGGCTCTTTGACTGCTCTTCCTTTCTCTTTTTTCACATCTATTCCCACTTCTTTCTCCTGTTCTTCAGCTCACTGGATTATGTGGGAGATTCCTTCATAGTTACATAACTCTGGGCACTCTGGAAGATCTATGGTTTCTTTCTTCTAGTCAATCTTTGGGTTGTGTGTCTTTAGCCAGGGATATCCTAGTATGGGATCTTTGGTTCTGAGGTTGGTTACTTCAACCTTTGTTCTTTCCATATGCCCCTGATATTCTAAAAGAAGCTTGGCTGTGTGCATGACTGGGCCAGCTTTGTTTGGGGTTCCATTGGCATTGTAAACAAGTATAGGGGCATCCAGCCTTTCAAGAGGAATGCTGTGTTGTCTGGCAAAGTCTTTATGTATGAAGGTAGACTGTGCCCCACTGTTGAGCAACATGGAGGTGGTCACAAAATTGCTGGTCTTAGTCTTGACCCATACCTTTAGGCTGATTTCTCATCAGTTGGTGCTGAGGATGTAAATAATGGGGGGTGTGGTTGTTGGGGTTTGCACACATAGGGGAGTCAGTAATGAGCTAGGGTATAAAGAGGAATTAAGCATGGCATTTGGTTCATGGTTGCCACCAAGCCACTGAGCAGACTCCTCTTGACCAGGCAAGAAAATAGGTACTATACAGTTGTCAGGGGTGATATGGAAATGGTAGGAACATGCAATGAATCTTTCTCTAGCCATTAGGGCACCCAATGTGCCCTTCAGGCTCTACCTTTTCCCTTGTTGTTGTGTCAAACGACTTGAAAACCTGACTCTTCCTTGGGATTGGCTTGTTTCTTCACCACCACAGCTAACTCTTTCATCCTAAGCAGGGTGTTATGGTCAAATTCTTCATCTTTGGCAAATGGGATGCAATGAATTGTCTTCCTTAGCTTGCAGTAGGCACTATGCCCACCCTGCATGAACCTGCAGAAGGGACATTGATTGATCCAGGGCTGCCTACAATCCTTGATGTGATGGCCAGTGTGTTTGCAATTGAAGCATTTGGCCTGATCATCACTGCTGCTAAGGGCAAAGATGGCTTCTTCAGTGTTTTCTGCTGCTAGTCCTTGCATGCTTATTCAGTTTGGGACCCTTTTCTCTGATCCTCAGGTGTATTGCAGTGCTTCCATTGCAGTGCCAGTTTTATGGATGTTGGTTAGATAGGTAGCTGGACTGTTGGACCTCTTTCCTTCTTTGAACAGCTGCATTATGATGTGCTGGGAGGTGTTCTGTTCCAGGAGGCAGATTGCATGGGTGTCATCAATGTTGGCCTGCTGGTAGAGGGCTTCCCATTGAACTAGGAAGTCATCAGTTCACATTCCTCCTTGCTTGAATTCTTCCAGCTGTTGACATGCCCAATCTTTCTGGTTGGTGGCCCAGAATAGTCCCTCAACCTCTCCTTCTAGCTCATTTCAGGTGTATACATTGCCTCAGGTGAGGTGAGTCTGCACGAATGGCCTGGCTTTGGGTCCTTTAAGGCAGGAGAGTATGGCCATGACTGCTTCATAATTGGCAGTGGGGGCAACATGGGTGTTCACCCTGAGCCATGCTTTCATCTTGGCCCACCATTCTTCAAATTTGGTGATACTTCCATCATACTTGCTGGGGTCTGCAAACAACTCAACTTTCTTTGCTGTCCCAGGGGGACCAGCAGCTGCAATCTGGCCTTGGAGTGTTGTGACCATTGTTTGCCTGGTAGTCACTAGGGCTTTGAGGCACAGGATTTTATTGTTTGAGGCATGCAATGACTGCACAAGCTGTATATTCTGCTGGGTTATGATTTCAAACTCGGCTGCCACTGCATTCAGCTTATCAGTTATCCTGACAGTAGGGTTGGTGAGTGTAGTGAGGAGTGCCTGCAACATATTGGAAGTGAGTTTCTTTCTTTACAGCTTTGTTTGTGGCCTTCTTGTACCAGCTTCTTCAAGTTCTTTGTCTTTCAAGTGGCAAGGGTGCCAGAGGTCTCAAGTGGATGACAGTCTTCTGATCTCACCAATCTCCTGGTCTTGGCCTGTTAAGGATCCTTATCTTTCTTGGACCCGAGCACTTCTTCAGTTTGCTCAGTAATCCCCCTATAGCTAAACTGAGAGCTTTGCTATTTTCAAAAGGATAACTACCAGGCTTGGGTGTTCTCTCCCCAGTTGTTCTGATTTACTTCATATCTGAAGGTTTCTCTGCAGACTGCAGTAGCAGAGGTAGTGCCTATTGAGTACTCTGTGTGAGGGGTATGAAAGAAAAGGATGAGGGAGTTGCAGTTAGTCTGAACTGTGTGAACAATGATGTAAGTAAAACAAACAAGTAACAAGAAACTGATAAAACAAGAAAAAAACAGGCAATAGTAGAAGTAAAGTGGGAACATCTGTAGATATGAAAAGAAGGACAAAAAGGGCATAACAGATAAGAAATAAAAGCCTTAGAGATACTTTGTGGGTCACTGCAAGCTGTTTCAGGGGTGAAGGTGGCCAGGAGTATCTGTGAAGTGAATGATACTTGAAACAGTGGGCCTGTTCAGGTAGGATCAGCATTATAGGCAATGAAAAGAGTAAGGCCTATCACAAGCACAATAGTCTGGAGAAGGTGGGGGTGGAAGAAGGGACTGCCTTTCGATAAAGACAGCATACTCTTGGCAGTGGCACTGGTGCTCTTCAGCCTCAGCTATAAGGTAATGGAGGGTAGCAGGTGAAAGAGGAGGTGGTGTGGACAGGATGAGGTCATTTGGGTCAGCAAAGGGTGATGGGGGATAAACTAGGTCAGGTGTAGCTGACAAAGCCCAAGTTGTCCTTCTGCTCCACTCAGCAATATAGGCATCAAACTCCTGCTGAAACTCCTGTTGTTTCCTTTCTTCTTCAGCAGCAGTGTCAGCTTTGAGGCACAAAGTGACAGAGGTGAGGAGGTCAAGATTGACAGGGTGCTGTGGGTGAGGGGCAACTACTAGACACTGTCTGACTTCCTGCTCTGCCACAAGGGAAGTGGGGGCCAACTGGGCATGGTTAGCATTCACTAGTGTCCTTCAACATTAAAAAGGCTGAACATCAGTACAATACTGCTCACTGCTGTGAGGATCCTGTGTAGTAGAGGTGGTGGGGTGCTTTGAGGAGGTCATTTGAGATAATGATGGCAAAGTGAGAAATCAATTCTTAATGAAACAACCTCAGGCACTAAGTACCTTTGGCTATGTAGCAAAAGCATAATGGAGAGTAAGGGAACAATTGAACTCCTAGTAGAGCAGGTGCCTTGTGAGGAAAGACCCAAGAAGAATCAATTGGAGTTTTGACAGTTTACATGTGGGTTTATATACTACTAGCTACCTAGATTGGAACTCCATCTAAAATGTATGAGGGTCAGCCAGGATACTAAGTATGGAAATGCAAAATGAAAACTGGCCTGGTTTGTGCAAGCAAGGCAGTGAAGAGGGAATTCAGCTATTGGCATGGAATAGGGTGATGCAAGATGGCACAATAGTGGGAGTTCTGTGATTAGAAGGAAAAGAAAATAAGGGAATTATATGATATGTGGGGGAAACACTATTGATGTGGGAGCAAGTTGCGCGAGTATGATATGTGTAGGTGCTATCTGCAGTCACTATGTTGTCAGCTGCTTAGGTAAGAGGAGCTTTATGCTATCTTGGTCAGGTGCCCTCATGCTGTAAGCTGCTGGTAGGTGTGGGAGCAAGGGCAGATGTTACTGAGTTGCAGCAGGAGAGGTGTGGGTATCTATGCCTAAAGAAGGAGATGTAGGAGAAAGAGAGTTGTGGATGTAGCAAGTGTAGGGGCTGGAGGACAAAGCATAACAGAGGAGGACCACTACACTCTGCATTAATGTAGAGCTTCTGCTTTGGCTGGTCTCCTGGTAGTGGCATGGTTTTATGGCTGGACTGTGTGTAATGGGTGCAGGTTATAGTAGGGTTAGGGCCCTTGTACTGGAGGCATGTGCTGGTAGTGGTGAGGCAAGTGTAGTGCATTGTAGGGCATGATTGTAACATTTCACTTTTGGTATCCAAGGAGTATTAGTACTTGGTATAGCCTCCCTTTGCCTTCAGCACTGCCTAAATCCTCCTAGGCATGCTCTCAATCAGATTTTGACACTCTTCAGCTGATATCCCCTCCCACTCTACCTGAGTCCTCTTCCATAATTCCACTATTCCCTTAGGTGAAACAACTCAAGCCTGAGCTGTCAAGCCTAGGGCTAGTAGTGGTGAATGCCAGCAGCAATGGCAAGAGTCAATAGTCATTGCCAAGGGGAGTCTCACTGTCATGGATCACAATGAGGAGGGCAAAAGGGCATATATACACAGCAGCCCTGTACTAGCCTCCAGAACCCTGGCAATGTAGTGACATTAGCATAGTAGAGTGTATGGGGGCCACTATCCACTAATAATAGACTGAGGGTCTGGAGGATAGCAGCAGGGGTTTATATACTGTTACAGGATTTGTGTCTATTTGTACACTATTACTACATATGGTCCATTAAGGGCAGGCTCTGTTGCCTTATATGGTCTGCAAAGTCTGTGAGTCTCTATAGGTCAAAGGAAGTCTTGGTCCATGCTGTTACGCTCACGGCTATGCTATGTTCCTTTCCTTCCCTACATTACCTTCTTTAGCCCCTTTGACCCACGCCACAGCGCCGCGACTCAGTATTGCCCGAGTCCCCTTCCCACACCGGTAAGCACAGATAGCCGCAGCATCCAGGCACCGGACCACGGTAGAGTAAAGCCCTGGTTACCCGGCTACTGATGCTGGCCACAGCACTTAGGCAATCCGCAGTTGCAATGGCGCCATCTGTCGCCACCCGGTCTCACGCCTATAGTGATACTCACGCATCGCACGCCATAGCACACCACTCCTTCCCACACCAATAGCAATTAGCCCGCTATTACGTCATAGTACGCCATCCATTCTCACTCCAATGGCATTAACCTCGCGATGGCGCCATCGCTCGCCACCCTTTCCCACTCCAGTAGTGTTTAGCCCACAGCATCGCCTCCCTCGCACGGACCAGGCCAGTTTCTGCTTCGCACTTCCATAATTAGTATCTCAGCCTGCCCTCACCTGCTTTAGGCTCCGCTTGAATCCCGTCTGTAGTAGTATATAAGACCACCTGTAAATTATCAGAGCCCCAATCAATTCTTCTTGGGTCTTCCCTCACAAGGCACCCGCTTATAAGGAGTTTGATCCACTTGCTGTTTCGCTGCACTTCGCTTCTCGCCCCCTAGTGCCTAGCACCCAGGGCTCCTTGTCTCGCTTCGTTCCACTCGACGCCTCCTTGCCTTTGTGCCCGAGGTCATTTCATTAAGAATTGATTCTCCTGTTCACCGCGAGGTCAAGGGCTTCAGATATGCCCACACTTGTCTATCCCCCATCCCCAATCGCTGACATCGATCCAAACAACTTCGTTCCCCCTACACCACCTATCCCATCGCCCTCCACTCTTCGCCAGCTCATCGCCGAGGCCGAAGAACAAACCCGCCGCTACCAGGAGTACTGCACTCGCATCGAGGCAGAGCTCACCGCCCCACTTCCCCCTTCGCCAGACTACCGTGCCTGTTGTAGGCCGGATTGCCTTCGCCACCCCTTTCATTTTCCGCCATTCCACTCGCACCCAAGACAGTCTGGGACATCCGGTACCGTACTGGTGTGCAGTCTCAACGAGCCAGGCCGCCTCCGCCCAAGAAACCTTCTGAAGTGGCCCAGCAAGTTCCTTTAATCTTCCTTTTTGTACTTACTTCTTTGTGCCTCCCTCCCTTTTTACTTTTAGCTTTCACTTCCAAGGATGTTCCCGCTTTTCTTTTGGTATTCCCTTTTAGCCTCTTGTTTTATTTCTTTCTTGTTACTTGTGTTTTGCATTTATCGCCTTCTCACTCGTGTTCAGTTTGATCGCAATACCCTTTTGATTTCTTTGCAGTTACCCACAGGCAAATACTCCCTCATTATTTCCACGCCCACCGGCACACAAGGCCGCAACTTCTGTTACGAAAACACCCCTACCAACTGGGCAGAGTCAGCACCCCAGGATGACTGGTAGTTTTTCTTTACAGATTCAATTGAACTAAAAAGTTCCCGGCTCCAGCTATAGGGGGATTACTTAGCAAGCTGAGAGAACGCCCATCGCATCCTGAAGGAAGAGTAATCAGGATCCTTAACAGGCTGCGTCCAGGAGACTATCGAGATCAGAAGACCATAGTCTGCGCGAGACCTCTAGCGCCCCTTCCATTTGAAAGACCCAGCTGCAGCTGGTATAAGAAACACAAGGCGCCCGTAATCAAGAAAGAAGTATGCTTCCAATATGTCGCAGGTACTCCTCGATACCATCGCAGACCCCACTATTCAACTACTGGACAAACTCGCTGCCATTGCGGCCGAGTTCACCACCATCACCAGTCAGAATATCCAACTCGCTCAATCGCTACACGCGTCCAACAACGAGATTATCCGTCTCGAACAGCTGGTGACGGTAGGCCAAGCCACGGTCACGACACTCCAGGGCCAGATCGCCGCAGCGGGCCCTTCAGGCACTTCAAAGAAGGTTGAATTGTTCCAGGACCCAGGCGAATATGACAGGTCCATCAGTAAGTTCGAAGAATGGTGGGCCAAGATGAAAGCATGGCTCCGAATCAATGCGCACGTTGCCCCCGCTGGAAGCTATGAAGCGGTAGTGGCCGTACTCTCCCGGCTCAAAGGACCCAAAGCCGGCCCATTCGCACAGACCTGTCTGGCCCGAGGAAACACCTACTTGTGGAGGGATTGCGAGGCCGAGATCGAAGGCCTATTCCGAGCAGCTAATCAGAAAGACTGGGCTTGCCGCCAGCTGGAAGAGTTCAAGCAGCAGAACATGCGGACCAACGACTTCCTAGTCTGCTGGGAAGCTCTATACCAGCAAGCCCAGATCGACGACACGCACGCAGTCCGTCTCTTGGAGCAGAACACAGCCCACCACATCATCCTACAGATCTTCAAGGAAGGAAAGCGTCAGGACAAACTGGCGCTCTATTTGGACAACATTAGGAAGACCGGATGTGCAATGGAAGCGCTCAGCTTCATCAGGGGGTACGAAAGGAAGGCCCCTGCAAGGATTAGCAGTTGAGGGTTAGTGCAGGAGAACACTGAAGAAGATGTATACGCCCTTCCAAGCAGCGACGCTCACGCCAAGTGCTTCAATTGCAAACAGACCGGCCACTGAATTCGAGAATGCCGGAAGCCAAAGATAAACCAATGCCCAGCCTGTAAGTTTGTTCATGGTGGGCACAGTTCATACTGCACCAAGAGGAAAACACTACGGAGGATACTGCTAGCTGAAGACGAAGAACCAACTGGCTCCAAAGCGCCGGTTAGGATTGCCGAGTTGGCAGAAGAAATATGCAGAAGGAACAACCCGGAGATGGGTTCGGATTTTCCAATCGAAGGATCCCAGATGAAGGGAAAAGGCAGGGCCTAAGGAATGCGTCGGGTGTTCCAAAGGCTGGTAAGATTCCTACAAAGCATGCTCCTATCACCCATGTTATCATCTCTAAAGACCAAGAATGGTGTATTCCCCTTAGATTGCCTGGTCCAGAGGAGTCCACTCCCAAGCGGCTCGGCAGCAACCGTGAACCAAATGCCGTGCTTAATTCCTCTAACAAATACCTTCCCCCGCACGCACGCAAACAAACCCCGACTAACCCCCCCCAGATTCGCATACTAGGGCAGCAGAAAAGAAAAGAGATACTCATGCAAGTGCAGATAAAGACCCGCTCCGGCGACTTCATACCGGCCTCTGCTCTGCTCGACAGCAGGGCCCAGTCTTCATTTATACATCGAGAGTACGTCCGCCAAAACCGTATCCCTACTGAAGAACTTGAACAGCCCATATACGTCTACAATGCCGATGGGACCCCGAATAAAGCTGGGCCCATTACCCATGCGGCCACCATCCTACTGGAATACCAGGGTCATGTAGAAAAGACCCGGGTAGAGGTAACAGACCTAGGAAGCAAGGATTTGATTCTGGGGTACACATGGCTAAAAGAACACAACCCGCAGATTAACTGGAAGACCGGCATGGTCCATATGCCCGATTGTCCGGAGTTATGCAACTATTCCGGAGTATCGCGGGTCATCCGCAGGGCCAAAGAGTTAGAAGTCCAGGCCACCGAGGAGCAGCGGTACACTGGAAAACAGCAAGAAGGAAAGACTCCCCGAGAGTTAGTACCCCCGGTGTACCACTGCTACCTCAAGACCTTTGAGCAGAAGGAGTCCGAGTGGATGCCAGTCCAAAAGCCATGGGACCACGCCATTGAGTTAAAAGACAGCTTTGTGCCGAAGAAGGGTCGGAATATCCCCCTTAGCCCGCAGGAGCAAAAGGAAGTCGACGATTTTGTGGATGAACAGCTCGCCAAGGGCTACATCCGGCCCTCCAAGTCCGAACAGACCTCACCGGTCTTCTTCGTGCCAAAGAAGGATGGCCGCAAGCACATGGTCCAGGACTATCAGTACCTCAATGAGCACACGATCTGCAATAACTACCCTCTCCCCCTCATCGCCCAGCTCATTGACAAGCTCCGGACTGCCCGCCTCTTCACGAAGATGGATCTCCGCTGGGGGTACAACAATGTCCAAATCAAGGAAGGAGATGAATGGAAGGCCACCTTTACCTGCCACCGCAGTGCCTTCGAGCCGCTAGTAATGTTCTTCGGGTTATGCAACTCACCCACCACCTTCCAGACAATGATGAATGACATCTTCGCAGATATGTCCGAAAACGTCATGGTCTACATCGACGACCTCCTTATCTTCACCCCCTCGGACGATCAAAAAGCCCATGAGGCTGTAGTGCTCAAGGAGCTCAAGCGTCTCCATGAAAATGACCTCTTCATTAAACCCAAAAAGTGCACCTTCGGAGTAAAAGAGTTGGAATTCCTTGGAATGATAGTTGGAGTAAACGGGGTAAGCATGGATCCAAGCAAGGTCACCGCCATAAAGGAATGGCCGGTCCCAGTGAACGTACGAGGAGTTCAGGCCTTTCTAGGCATGGCCAACTTCTATCGCCACTTCATACAAGACTTCG
>JBBPTI010000778.1:0-10707 GCA_038093995.1 Tylopilus aff. callainus
CGCGTATGGGACGTCGAGAGCGTGGGGAGCATGGGTGCAATACGACTTCATAAAGGGCTCGTCTCGCACATCGCGTTCTCCACCGACGGTAAGCGCATCGTGTCAGGAGGGCTAGACAAGATGGTACGCGTATGGTGCGCGGGAACCGGACAAGCGCTCATAGATCCACTTCGGTTGGAGCGGGAAGTAAGCGCCGTCGCGTTCGATGATGACGACCATGGAGAAAGGGGAGCCGCTCGGATCCTGGCTGTGGACAGGGACGGGGCCGTGTTTGCGTGGGACATGGTGACGAGGGAACCGCTGGTGGCAACACCGGCGGACCACCCTACCTTGTATACGAGAGAGGGGCGGCTCATCTTGGAAGGCCGGTGGATCGTGGACAAAACGACCAACGAGACTCTGAGTTTACTGCCGAACATGTCGCCGGCCAAAGCGAGGGCGTCACACGGGAACAAGATCGCGATTGGACTGGCAAATGGGAGTATCGTGATCTTGCATTTTCCACACCAGTCAAAGGGTTAGGTCTTAGGTTGGACTGTCCGTTTGCAATCATGAATATGTGTCTTTAATATTACTGTGTCCATGTAATGGGATGAATGGGCGAGAGATGTTAATACTGAGTTGTGTGAGCTGTGTGAGCAAATCAAATGGGTGGATGCAAGCATACCTGCTTAGTATGCCTTTCACTCTTTGTATCATGTTTATGTTGCATGCTGCAGACTGTACTTATAACAGGACAGAACCCAGTAGCAGACATCTGTATCTTCCCTTCTGCTATATACATTCTGAAACAACTTGAGCCTGAGCTGTCAAGCCTAGGGCTAGTAGTGGTGAATGCTGATAGCAATGGTGAGAGTTGCAACATGTCTTCAAGGGGAGCCTTGCTGTCATGGGTCTTACTAGTTGTGTCATATAAGCAGGGAAGGCAATAGGTATTTATATAGCAGCCAGTCAATATCCTCCAAGACCCTAGTAGTGTAGCAGCATTAGTATAGTAGGGCTTATGAGGGCCACTACCCACTAATAATAGACTGGGGTCTAGGAGGGTAGTGGCTGGGGTTTATATACTGTACAGGTGTTTGTAGGTATTTGTACACTATTACTACATATGGTCCATCAAGGGCTGGCTTTGTTACCATATATGGTCTGCAGAGTCCATGGGTCTCTGTGGGTCAAAGGAGGTCTTGGTTCATGCAAGTGGGGCTATGCTCAGGGCAGTGCAAGGTGGTGCATAGCTGTGCATGGCTATGCAGCATAGGATGTAGGCTATGATGAGGGCGAATGGCTATTGGTCATGAGTTCATATGAGTCATGCCAGTGTTTATGCATGAGTATCACTATAGGCCGAGGTACAAGGGCAGTGCAATGGCGAGTGATTGCATTGTCATGGCATAATATGGTGTGATGCAGGACTGTGGAGTGGAACCAGGAGGTATGGAGTGCCAGAGGCAACATCAGGACTAAGGGTTGTGATGCTGTGCCATGCTATGGGCAAGTCTGAAGGGCAAGAGCCATTGCATGTATCTGTCTGTGGAACATGAGCCATTATTGGTGCATGCATGTGCATGTGCTGAGCGACTGTAAGGGAGTTCAATGGTCTATGTCTCAGGAGTCGGTGTCTTCTATAAGTGCTGGAGTCCATCATTAAGAGGCTGTGCCTATCCATGGCATGAGGGCTGTGCCGAGTGGCTATGCAAGAGGGTCGGGATTGTATCATGTGCGGGTCATGTGACTGGTGTGAGACTGTGCTGCAAGGCATCACTGATAGATTGTGTGATGTCAGGTGACCATGGAACTGTAGGTCACATGCAGGGAGCCATAGTGGAGACAAAGGCAAGTGGTGACTTGTTGGGCAATGAGGGATGAGGAGCACTATATCGTAGGGCATTGTAGAGTGCTGGGACTATAGTGAGGGAGTGTAAGTGACTGAGCTAAGGGCCAAAGAGAAGGGAAAAGGTATAGCAGGGCCTGTGTGTGGCATTGAGTATGGCACGGTCGTAACACATTCATCATGTTCTGTGCTGAGTGAGACCATGCCAAGTCTACAGTGGACAAAGACTGTCTTGTAGCATCACTTGCACTTGCTGCCCTAATTTGTCCCCACCCACATTACACTCCTGTTTGTATAGGTGCACAGTATTGGAATAGACAAATGCATGCACTGCCAATCATGTACAGATATATTACCCAAATTGGATACTCATAGACCATGTGGTGCACAACACAGCCTGATGGTCTACACTACCTACATGATTCTCAGCCAGGGCATCATCCTGCTAAGTATTTAGTCAACCCTACATTCTGTATTTACTCCTTTAGACCATTAGCTTGTACCTATGAGTATATAGACCTGCTGTTTGTAGACCATCACCTCAGTCTGTTTGCCCCAACAATGACTGAGGTAAGCCTTCTAAATACACACCACAATACCTATACTTACCTAGTGCATAGTTTATCTTTGTATAGGTGATTACAATCCATAGTCCATTTGCCCCAACAACAACTGAGTTTATCTTCATATAGCCACTTGGCTCTTGCTCTGTTACCAGTGTCACTCTGACACACAGTATCCGACTCTCTTCTTATATATATCTCCCTCACCTTCTCTCTCCTCTGACTGGGTCTACATACACCAACACTTTGTAGCCATGTAATGACCAAGTTCAAGATCCAAGTCTCTGCCAAATTCCCCCATAGTCTTAGCTCTTTATCTTCCAATTGGAGATGGGTCCATTGCCTCACCTGTTACAAATGCAATGTACTCAATGCTATACTTGGGCCCCACTATACTTTTTCCTTGACTCTGACCCATGTGCTCACTTATTCACACTCCCTTGCAGCCACCAGTAACCCCTACAATGCCTCATAAGTGCCTCTTGTCATCCTTACACTGTACTAGCCTTCTGCTTTAGGCCTTGCCCCTGTCTTCAGCTCCCTGCATGTGACCTCATCTCACAGTCACCTGATGTACACAATCTGTCAGCAATGCCTTGCAGCATAGTCCTGCTCTTAGTTACATGACTCTGCATGTGACATGATCCTGACCCTCACACAGCCACTTGGCACAGCCCTCATGCCTAGACCTAGGCCTCATCCCTCAGCCCACAGCATGGCTCCACACAGCACAGACTATAGCACTAGATTCCATGCACTGACAAACCCCTTATGACTGCCCTGCTATAAATGCATTCACATACAGCTTACACTGCTGCAGCACAGGCACTGGCTCTACTCACCTCTTACAAATGGCCATGGTATGTCATCAACCATAGCCCTTTGCCCTGACATTGCCACTGGCTCTCTGTTAATCCCAGTCCTGCTCCATAGTCCCATATTACACCATCTTGTGCCATGATTATGCAATCACTCACCAATACATAGCCCTCATCCCTTGGCCTATAGTGATACTTGCACACAGTTACTATAAAAGGCAATAATGGACTCCAACCAATAGCCATTCACCTGCACTCATACCCTAGACCCAGGGTTATACTGCCACACCACCCTTAGCATAGTCATGCACTGCCAAGCACTGTATCTTGCAGCCCTGAGCATAGCCCTGCTCACATGGACCATGACCATTCTGACCTTACAGACCATATAAGGCAACTGAGCATGCCCTTATGAACCCATATGTAGTAATAGTGTATAAATAGGAACAAACACTGTAACAGTATATAAACCTCCACTGCTACCCTCCAAGCCCTCAATCTATCATTGATGGGTAATGGCCTATGACCACTAGCACTATCTACAATGCTGCTACCACTATAGGGTCTTGGAGACTATAACAGGATTATGGAATATATCCCTTAGCCTTCCCCTCATTGTCTCACTTGACCAGTAAGACTCTAGCTCAACAACAGAAGACTCCCCTTGAATGTTCACTGCAACTCTCACTGTTGCCACCACTAGCCCTAGGCTTGACAACTCTGGTTCAAGTTGTTTCATCACCTTCCCACTCAACATCCTCAACCAACTTCAATTCTCACCAAGGCCTTATAAATGGATTTGCTATGCCACCAAAGTTGTCATTGGTGCTTAGGGTCACTTTTTTTTTTAGTCATGACTTGCTGAATGATGTTATGGATTATGACCTTGGCCTCCCTTCTGAGTTTACTGAACTGTTCTATCATATCAGTGATGCCAAGAGGAATCAGATGTTCCCAATTGATTCAGCCTTAATTCACACAAATATCACTTCCAGTGTTGTTATATCTCAGAGGGTGGGATTCTGCAATGATGTTGTCTTGCAGGATGGAACATGTATTTTGATGGGCACCCAGGCAGCTCTTTGCAGGGCTGTACACCTCTTGTCCCACATCAAAGGGGATCATGTATGTTATTTTTGCTTTTAATTCATTCATGCTCACTATACAGTAGTACATAGTGACTTACACTCAACATCACAGTTGAGATCCTGGTAGGAATGACATTGTAGAGGAAATTGACGATGTTTGGAATGGGATTCTACTAAATGCAACTGCTCACTTGACATTTGGTAGAGATATTGGATTCTTATAGTGACTTCAAAAAGCATTGCAATGCTTAACCCTGATGTGGTGTGTGAAGCACACCACAAGCACCTGTGGAAATTTCGCTTATATGTGACTGGGACAAACAAAGTACAAACTCTTGGCTACCAGATGGTGCCTAGATCATGTGATTCGGATCAGAGGATGCCAAGATATGGCTATTTTAAAACATCAACTCTATTGCAACAGTTTTTTCACTTTTGATATGCACAATGGGATCTATGCAAAGTCACATGATACTTTCAGTTGTTTGGTAGTACAAATAAAGATATACATGTAAACAATGTGTCTGAGTCTAAAAAGTTCACATGCTGTAGAGACTTGTACATCTCTATGGTGGTATCCTTATGTTTTACATTTTTCATGTGGTTTTTATGCCCTTCTTAATTCTACCTTCATTTCCCCCTGTATCTTGTACAGTAGGACTGGTCAACTGGATGCAAGTCCATCAATAAGTCTGAAAGACCATTATGTTAGAATTGGCAACCCTGTGTGCAGCCACATAGTCACCAGGCCAAAAAGATTACTGGTGGTGATACAACCCTTAGGTGGGGCTGTGTAGTGAGCTGTGTGACAGCAGTGAGGAACAGTGACTAGAGCTAGTGGGGGCCCAGGCATCGACTGAGGACTAAGGGGAAAACCCAAGATAACTTGAATAAGGATCTTGGGGGGTTTATTGCAATCCTTATATATAGTTACAGACTGTTTGTACGTATTGGTGTCCTATTACTACATATGGGTTCTTCAGGGTAGACGTGGGAGTGCAGGGTTTATGCCGCTGGCCAAGGGTGAGTCATGGAAAGTCACTGTACAGCCTTGTGCAGCCCAGGTGCCGATGATGCAAGATTGTGTCAGTATGGTGCAATATGGTGTGATGATGATGTCATGGGAGCTGTGCGAGGGGTCTGGATTGCTTACTAAGATAAACACAGCTTGGCGCAGCCATCATGTGGCATGTGAATGCTGTTAGTAAACAAGCCGGTGGGGTATCAGAGCCGGAACAGGGGAAGAGCCAGAAAAGGGAAGAAAAAGATGGGGCCATGCATGAGGTCGTAACACTACCCCCCTGCTAAAGCTCAACCTCCGGGGGAGCAAAGGGGAGCGGGCGAGTGAAGAGGGCTGTGAAGACTGAGTGGAAGATGGGACAGGGGGCAGACAGGTGAGTGCAATGGAAAATGCGGAGGGCATCCAGGCAGTTGGTGAGGTTAGAAGCCAGCTTCTAGGTGCGATCCTCCATGGCGTATTTTTTCCAGTGGACCAGATATTAGATGCTGTGGCCACAAGGTCAGGAGTCAATGATATAGTTGACCTCAAACTTGGCATCCCGGTGATCAATCACTGAAGTTGGTCCCAGGAGGGGGTCCGGTTGGCCTGGGAGCGGGGCCACATATGGTTTTGTACGGGATATATTGACTACCAGGTGGATGCGCATGTATTTGGGGAGGTGGAGTTCCATGGCATTAGGGCCCTTGAGTGAGACGACAGGGAAGGGACCAATCCAGCGATCAGTGAGCTTGCAACAAGGGAACAGCAGGGTTAGGTTATCGGTTGCGAGCCACACATGATCTCTGGCAGCATAGGTGGGGGCAGGTGAGCGGTTTGCATTGCCGGTGATGGTTATTCACTCCTGTGCCCATGCCAGATGATCTTTGGTCTGCTGGAGGACGGTCTGGTAAGTCCACGCAAGGTTGGAGGTGGTAGGAGAACGGGTGTTTTTGGGCTCTATCCTCATATGGGGTTGGTACGTGCGAGTGACCTGGAATGGGGAGAATTTAGAAGCAGTGGACTGCTTCACATTTAGGGAGAATTGGGCCAGGGGCAACCAGCACACCCAGTCATCCTGTTGTTCAGTGCAATACATACAGAGGTAGGTGCCTACTTCTCTATTCATACGTTTGGTCTGCCCATTGGTCTGCGGGTGATGGGCTGTTGAGTTCTTGACAGTGATTCCAAGCTGCATGCATAGCGCTGTAAAGAAGACAAGGACTCCGGGGTGGACTTTGATAGAAGTCCTAGAAGTCCTAGGGGTTGTCAGTGTGTGTGGGGAGCGATAGGTTCACTCCTAAGGGACTCTGAAGCACAGGGAGTGGAGCAGAGAAGTCCTCAAGTAGTTGACCAGCGAGAAGCGCAAGTCCGATGGTCTTGTAGAGTGTTAGCAGTCAGGGGTGGTGACGGGAGACGAGATGGTCGTAATTGGTGAGTGGTAGCAGTGCGGTGAACAGTTGGTGAGTGTTAAATGGTCAGTGAATGGTAAACGGTGCAGTAAGAGCTAAAACGGGAGCTGCATTCCAAGTTCCTATGACATCACTTTATAGTCTGGGAATGCCCAAGACTTAGGTACAACTGTAGGAACCTGAGTCTAAAAAAGGAACAAGAATAAACTAGTTGAGAGAACATGAAATGAAATAAAACCGACGGTCTTCCAGACTTATTGATGGACTTGCATCTGGTTGACCGATCCTACTGTACAAGATAAAAAGGGGAGTGTGAAGGTAGAAACAAAAGGGGCACAGAGACCGTACAAAAGGACGTGAGATGTAGGGATACCACCTTAGAGATGTACCACTCTCTACAGCGCAGTCATTAGTGTGGTGGCGAATTGGAGCCCTCTGTCGGAGACAATGGACTGGGGTAGTCCATGGTGCTTCCAGACGTGGGATAGGTACAGAGCTGCTAGTCTGGCAGCGGTACATGTTTTGGTGGTAGGGATGAGTTTGACTTCTTTGGAGAACCAATCGATGACGGTGAGGATGGCATCATGCCTATTGTTTGTTTCGGGTAGATCAGTGATGAAGTCTGCAGAAATGTCCTCCCAGGGCCCCTCTGGAATTGGTAGTGGTTGGATTTCTCCTTTTAGCGGTTGATTCCCTGATTTCACTCATGCACACTGGCTGCATGCCTTTACATACTCCTCTACATCTTTCCTCATTCCAGGCCAGCTGTAGAAGTGGGTTAGGAGTTCCAATGTTCAGAGCACTCCAGGGTGTCTGCTGACCCCATGGTCGTGGTGAAGGGTGATGAGTCGAGTGCGAAGGGTTGGGGGAATGTAAATCCGGTTATTCCTTTTGAGCAGGTGATCCATGATCTCATACCCCTGTGCCATCAACTTCTTGAGGGTGGTTTCCAGGAGGCAGATAGTCTGATGGGAGATTTTGTCAGTGAGCTTTTCCCCCAGTGTTGTCACCTCTACAACCCCTTCCCCTCCTTTCACTTGTTGAATTTTTTCGGGTGGCATCACCAATACCACTTTATTGTCGTCCTCTCCTTTATTCATCAGATCTGACTGGCACGAGAGAGCATCGGCCTTCATCATTGCTGTGCCTGCTTTGTGACACCACTTGAAATTAAATTGGGATAGATACTGGGCCCATTGGGCTTGCCACCTGTTCAGATCTTGTCTCGTCATGAACCAGGTGAGGTTTTGGTGATCGTTCCAGATCTTGAACTCGTGCTGAGTCCCTTCCAAGTAGTGCCTTCAGTTCTCGAGTGCAGAGATGACACTAAGCATTTCTTTATCTGCGATGGGGTAGTTTCACTGTTCTGGTGTCATGGAATGGGAGGAGAATGCAACCGGGTGCCAGTGGTCTTCCTTTAGGATTGACAGGACTGCGCCAATGGCACTATTACTGGCATTGCTTTCTAGTTGGTAGTAGCAGTCATTGTCTGGATAGGTGAGGATAGGGGCAGAGGTGAAGTGTTTTTTTAGCTGATTGAAGGCGGCTTCACACTCCTCCATCCATTCAAAGGTAACGTCCTTCTTGGTTAAGTCGTGAAGGGGACGGGCTGTTCGGGCGTAGTCTTTGATGAATCGCTGATAGAAGTTGGCAAGTCTGAGGAAAGCCCATGTCTGCCGAAGAGTACATGGCATGGGCCAATCTAGTATGGCTTTCACCTTCTCTGGGTCCATCCTTACTCCGGTTGGCATAACTATCATTCCTAGGAACTTGACGCTTGTGGTGGAGAAGAAGCATTTCTTGGGTTTAACGAATAGGTCACTCTTCTCCAGCCTTTCCCACACTTCTGTTACCCTTTTTTCATGCACTTGCTGATCAGCTTTCTCTGAGAAGATTAGTAGATCATCAATATATACTACCACATCAGGCATGTCAGTGAAGAGGTTGTTCATCATTGTTTGAAAGGTGGCAGGTGAATTGCATAGCCTGAAGAACATTACCATGGGCTCATAGGCCCCTTTGTGGCACATGAAAGCTGCCTTCCACTTGTCTCCTTCCTTGATCTGTACGTTGTTATATCCCCAGCAGAGGTCCATCTTTGTGAAGATTTTGGCATCCTTGAGTTTATTGACGAGCTGGGAGATGAGCGGGAGGGGGTAGTTGTTGTGGACTGTATGCTCGTTGAGGTACCAGTAGTCCTGCACCATTTGCTTCCATCCATCCTTCTTTGGGATGAAAAAGACTGGTGATGTTTGTTCAGACTTCGACAGATGGATATAGCCCTTCCGCAACTGGTCATCAATGAAGTCTTCTACTTCCTTTTGCTCCTTCGGGCTTAGTGGGATGACATGGCCTTTTTTTGGTTTGAACGTCTCTTTCAGTTCAATGGCGTGGTCCCAGGGTTTTCACAATGGCATCCTTTCTGATTCTTTCTGCGAGAAGGTTCGTTGGAAACAATGGTATGCAGGAGGTATCAGGCAAAGGGGGTTGTCCGTGGTTGGGGGTGTTTCTTGCTCTTTCTCCCGACTCCTTTCTTCGGCATGTCCGATCTCCATTACTTCTTGTTCGTGCACAGCCCGGCCTTCTTGGCTGTAGTTACAGGTCTCTGGGCATGTCTTGAACCAGACATGCCTGGTCTTCCAGTTGATCTGGGGGTTATGTTCCCAGAGCCATGGGTATCCTAGGATAACGTCATTGTTTCCGATATTTGATACATATGCTTGGAGCTTCTCCCAGTGCCCATTTATGTTGCAATAGACTTCTACTTCCTCGGTGATGCGTCCCCCAGCGTTCTCTGAGCTGTCTGTGTTATGTACAATGATGGTCCTACAGGTGGTCAGTGTGGGGATTTTGTTCCTTCGTACGAAGTCATGATTGATTAGCATGAGGTTTGCCCCACTATCGACTAGTGCTTCTGCATTTACATACCACCTCTTCGTTGAAGGTTTTATCTGTATTGTCAGCTTTATTTCTTTCCCTTTGTGGATCACCCTTGTGTACATCTTTAGATTTTCTGGGGTTTCGGTGGAGGAAGTAGGGGAATTAAGCACAGGTTTAGTATCTTGGTCCCTGCCAGGCTCATCAAGAGACCCCCCTTGACTGGCTAGTTTAGATACTAGAGTCGTTAGTTCAGTTATGAGCTTAATTAGTCCCTCCAAGAAATGATTATTAGCCTGTGAGACACCCAGATCATCTCCTAGGCTCTGTCTTTTCCCTTCTGCTCCTTTCCAGTGGTGGGAAAATCCTGTTCTTCATCAACCACAGCAACTCTTGCCTCATTCTCAGCTAAGGCAATGTGTTGCACCTTTCTTTTCTTACAGCTGAATTGGTGTCCACCCCCATGGAAGTGGCACTCAGCACACTGATTCTTCGGCTTCTTGCAATCCTGGGCCATATGTCCAGCCCCTTTACAGTTGAAGCACTTGCTGGTACTTCCTTGGATTGCAAAGACTTCTTCCTCATCTACTTCTTTGAAGTGGTCTACATCCATTCGATCTCCTTGGGGCTGATAATTCTGCAGCCACCCCCTTATGAATGTCAGTGCTTCCATTGCGCAGCCTACGTCCCAGATGTTCTGCAGGTAGTCTGCTGGGGTGGACTTTCAAGCTCCCTCTTTGAAGATCTGAAGGATAATGTGTTGGGCAGTGTTTCGTTCAAGGAGACGGATGGCATGGCTGTCGTCAATTTCAGCCATTTGGTACAGGGCCTCCCATTGGACCAGGAAGTCATCAGTCCAGAGGGTGCCCTGGCAGAGCTGTTCAAGTTGGGCGACTGCCCAGTCCTTCTGATTCACCAATCGGAACAAGCTCTCCATCTCTTGGACAAGCTCGTCCCAGGTGTACATTTGTCCTCGTTGGAGGCAGGTCTGGGTGAATGGGCCAGCCTTTGGCCCTTTGAGCCGTGATAAGACCATGGTCACTGCTTTATAGCTTTTCGGTAGAATGATAGAGCGGTTTGTGTGGAGCCATGCCTTGATCTTGGCCCACCACTCTTCAAAT
>JBBPTI010000779.1:0-10704 GCA_038093995.1 Tylopilus aff. callainus
TTGTAGCCAGGGGTATGTACTATTTATGTCTCCACCAGACCTAAGCGAAATTCCCACAGTGTTTGGCAGTGCGCTTCATGCACTGCTATTGGGGTTAGCATGGAAAGGGTTTTTGGAGTCACTGTATGAGTCATTGGCCATGGCCTATCACTCACACTGGTTCTGTGTCCTGAAGCAGGATGGCAAAACTCTTTGCCTTGTCCATGACCTTCAACCCCTCAATGCTGTGACCATCAGGGACTCCTCTGTTCTGCTGTTTATTGAGCATCTCACCAAATCCTTTGATGGGTATGTGGTATATGGTATGATGGACCTTTTCACTGGTTATGACCAAAGACCTCTATATGTGGACTCCCAAGATATGACAACTTTTAATAGTCTGCTTAGTCCCTATTGTCTCACCACTCTTCCCATGGGCCATACTAACACAGTCAAAATTTACCAAGCTGATATGGCATTTATTTTGCAGGACAAGATTCTGTACTATATCATGCCATTTGTTGACAACTTACCTGTGAAGTCTGAGACTACTTAGCACCAACAGCCCAACAGGTCCTACAAGACCATTCCTGAGAATCCAGGAATCCATCTTTTTATTTGGAATCACCTTGTCATCATTCACTGTACTTTACAGCACTTGCAGAATATCAATGCAACTGTTTCTGCCAAGAAGTTTGTACTTGCAGCCCCAGATGCTACTATTGTTGGGCACAAGTGCACCTTTGAAGGATATATAGCACACAAGGCCAAGGTCCAGAAGATTACAGACTGGCTGGACTGTGAAAACCTTATCCAAGTCTGCAGGTTTCTTGATACCTGTGGTGTCATTTGCATTTTCATCCATAATTTTGCTTCTCTCACTTGGCTGCTAATTAATCTTATACAAAAGGGTGTCCCTTTTGAATGGGGCAATGCTCAGAAAGATGTGATGGCTTGTCTCAAGGATGAGATCATTAAGTCCCCTGTACTCCACTACTTGGACTATAAGTTTGGCTGAGAGGTTATCCTTGCTGTAGACACCTCAGTCATAGCAGTCAGGTTCATTTTATCACAGGAAGGTGAGGATGGCAAGTGCTATCCAAACTGTTTTGGTTCTATTAGCCTTACAGAAGTTGAGAGCCACTATTCACAAGTGAAACTCAAACTTTATGGACTCTTTTGGGTGCTTCGCTCAGTCAGGGTCTTCATCTTTGGTATAGCTAACCTCATTGTAGAAATGGATGCTAAATACATCCAGGGAATGATCAACAACCCAGACCTTCAGCCCAATGTGACCATCAATTGATGGATTACAGGTATCCTTTTGTTCCATTTCAAGATTCATCATGTCTTCACCACATGGCATACAGGTCCAGACAGTCTTTCTCAGCACCCTCATTCTGATAAGGATCCTCCTGAAGATGGGAGCATTGAGGACTGGCTTGATCAGGCTTATTCCTTCACTACCATTATTCTTAACAATTGCATCTTACCTCATGCTCTGTGACCTTGGTCTACTATGACTTACACTGCAGTCTTCTCTTTTGCTACCACTAACCATAATTCACTTGCAGATTCCCCTGACTTCCCTACTATTCCACAGTCCTCTAAAGTTATGGTGCAAGAGGCCCACATTCACACAATCTAAGATTTCCTTCATTTCTATATATGCCCCACTGACCTCTCAGACACCAAGTTCCAATCTTTTGTAAACTTGGCAACAAAGTTCTTCATCCTTAATGATTCTTTATGGTGCTGCAAACCTCATGGATGACACCAGCTCATCGTACTGGAAGACCACCAGTATGAACTGATTAAGGAGACACATGATGACCTCAGGCACAAGGGTGTCTACACAGTCTGTACTAGGTTACTCCTTCACTTCTGGTGGCCAATGCTTGTTGATGATGTCAAGTGGTTCATGTATACTTGCCATGAATGCCAAATTCATCAGACTGCTCACTTCCATATTCCCCCAACTATTCCAGTCATTGGCAGACTTTTTCAGAAAGTACACATTGACATAATGCTGATGCTCCACTCTGGCAAATATAGATATATCATCCAGGCCTGCTGTGCTCTAACCACTTACCTGGAATGGCATATGCTGTGGTCTGAGAATGGCACCCCAATTGCTGCTTTCCTCTTTGAAGACCTTCTCTGCCATTGGGATCCTATTTCTGAAATTATAATTGACAATGGCCCCACCTTCCTTCAGGGTTTAGATGTCCTTGTGGACCAGTATGGTATTTGCCACATTCACATTTCTCCCTACAACTCCCAGGCAAATGGATGGTCAAACAGCATCACTTTGATGTCTGGGAGTCCATTATCAAAAGTTCCCTGGGGGGAGAGTCTTGCTGACATACTGCCACTCACTTGGTCTTTTGGGCTGAGCACATGTCAGTGGTCCATTCTACTGGTCTATTGCCATATTTTATGGTTTATGGTATAGAACCACTTTTTCCATTTGATCTCACTGAAGCTATTTTTCTTGTCCCCCTACCAAACACAGATCCCTTTGCTCCATCCAGACTGATCACCTGGCAAGCACACCAACTTCAAAAGTGTCAGGATGACTTGGAGTCAATTTGGGAGTATATAACAAAGGCCTGCTTTGACTTGATCAAGCACTTCAAGACCACTTTCAAGAACTGAATCAAGGACTTCAACTTCTGCCCTGGGAGTCTAGTTCTTGTTCATAATACCCATGTTGAAAAAGAGCTGAACTGAAAGACAAAGCCTAGGTACATCAGTCCAATGGTGGTCCTTTGCCAGACTTCTGGAGGATCATATATCCTGGCTAAGTTAGACAGCATGGTCTCCAAGCTGTGCTATGCAGCATTTCATGTTATTCCTTACTACCCTCATTTCAGATCCTCAATTCCAATCACAAGCCTCACTGGTCTCAATGACAAAATCCTAGACAGGCTAGCAAGAGAAGAAGTCCCTGAATCAGACAAAGCAGATGCAAACTTCAATAACCTGGACCTATAAGTCTGTGGTCTCCTACAATACCTATTCCTCCTTTCTATTCCACCCCAGGATTCATCTGGCACTCTCTTATATGTACTGAAAAGACCAATAACAGACTTTATGCATTTCTCCACCCCCCTCTACCCCTCATATACCATCTAAACAAAACACAAAAACCATAAAATATAAAACATAAAAATAAAGTCCATGTCCTTCCTCTCTATGTGATTGTATCCAATGTACCTCCTGACCTTTGTGTGTGCCTTGAGGCACTGCACACCTTTAACTTCATAGACTAAATACTGCTACATATACTCCATAGACTGGAGGAAGAAGACTGAGAAAGATAAGTTAGGTGGCACCCTGCACAATTCTTCTTATGTTTCTTTTCTTATGCATGCTATACCTTGTTCCACTTTGTATTTCATTTTGATTACAGACTAGTTATATACATAGGACTACATACAACATACACAGACTTCTACATGGGACAACAATACTACCTACTTGAAGTTGACAGGCTCAGAGATCATGCTCAGCTCCTTGAAGAGGACCTGTAATGCTGCTAGGATCTTGTCCTGTTGTATTTCCAGCTTCTTCATGTCAGTACAAAGCTGAAACAGGTGCACCTCCAGGGCATTGACATGGCACATGACTCCCTCAATAAGCCTCCTCTCCTCACACACAGTCTTCTTCAGCACAGCCAGCTCCTTTCTCTTTCCCTTCTCCTTAGCTTTGACAGGGATCAGCTCAACCTCCTCCACCTCTGAGTTGGACATGACACCAACCAGTGACATGGGTCACTTGCTAGACCCAGCCTTGGTCACTGCATGAGTTGGCCATTTTGTAACTGCTGGTGCAGGCCCTAGCAGATCATGAGTTCATGCTACTATACCACAAGACTGCTTACCTTTAGCAGTGGCCTGTGCTGCTCCTGCTCCTGTGGCTGTCTTCTTCCATGGGACTGCCCATCCAGCACTCAGGTTGCACATGATTTGGCAATCATAGCACCACTTGCAGGTGGAACCTGGACCTGGCACACACCACTCATCTGTGTTGGCAGCCCAGCACTGTGCACAAACCTTGTCAGTCCACTGCCTCACCTGCAGCATATCCAAGGGCTTGAGCCTCTTTGTGGCTGTGTCCTTGTCCTTGTTGTTGTGCACCCTCTATACAACCATTAGCAGCTCACAAGTAGATATTCATATCATGTACCTTCACAGATGACACCTCAGACATCCTATCAGATGGTATGGTCTGCCTTGCTGCACCCACTGCCAGCATGTTTTCCTGCATGGTATCTGTCTCATCCCCCATGGGGATGAGTTCTTCAACAGGTCTGGCAACTGCTTCATTTTGTTGCATTTCAGCCATCTTGGGAACTGCAGGCACACAAACTGACCATGTGTGGTAGAAGCTGTCAGCCTCAT
Source organism: Tylopilus aff. callainus (assembly GCA_038093995.1). Taxonomy (NCBI): domain Eukaryota; kingdom Fungi; phylum Basidiomycota; class Agaricomycetes; order Boletales; family Boletaceae; genus Tylopilus; species Tylopilus aff. callainus. Next base: position 4,386 of record JBBPTI010000779.1, read on the forward strand.
CAAGAGCTGCATTAACATCTTCAGGCAGCAACATGTTGAGCCTGATATCTGCTGCTGCCTCAGTCATGGTGTTCCAAGCATCCTAGTGATGATCTTAGTAGTGCCCATGTCCCATGGCTTTTCAAACTCACCATCCTTGCCCTGAATTACTTCACCCAGTTGTTCTGCTCCTCCCATAGCCCCTCACTATCTCCCAGCCTCATCATCACCTCAGTATTGAGCACCTCAGTGGCCTCATGGAAGGTGCCTTGCAGCTTCACCCAATGGGCTGCACCAGCATTTGTGTTATGATCATGTCTGACAATGCCTCTAGACTTTGCTACACTTAGCTGCACATTCACCACATCCTACACTCACACTAGCCTGCAGCTGCTACACTCCTAGTAGGCCACTAACCAAGACAACAAGCACATGACCTGGACTATACTCATAGTCACCTGATCACTGATCACCTGACTACCACCCATCATGTGACTAACACATCTACTGGCAATAGCACCAGACCATTAGCCATAGGGCACAGCCACCACTGTCCCATGCTCCCATTGGCCTAGATGCCTGCCTATCAGGAAGAGGCATTATTATTGGTCCCAGCACAAGGCAATAACTAACACTCCTGAAGGACTCTAGGCTCTTCAGCCCCCATTAGGATTACCTTAGCAGCTCCAGACCATAGTACCCCCAGCCCTGAAACGACCTCGGACACAAAGGCAAGGAGGCGTTGAGTGGAACGAGCAAGACGATGTCCCGGGTGCTAGGCACAAGGGGACGAGTAGTGAAGTGAAGTGAAATGGAAAGGTGGATCAAACTCCTTATAAGCAGGTGCCTTGTGAGGGAAGACCCAAGAAGAATTGATTGGGGCTCCGATAATTTACAGGCAGGTTTATATACTACTACAGAACAGGTTCAAGCGGAGCCTAAACTAGCTAAGGGCAGGCATGGTTACTAAATAAGGAAGTGCAAAGTGGAAACTGGCCTGGTCCGTGCAAGGGAGGTGATGCTGTGGGTGAAATGCTACTGGAGTGGGAAAGGGTGGCGAGCGATGGTGCCATCACGGGATTAGTGCCATTGGAGTGGGAACAGATGGCATACTATGGCATGCGATGCATGAGTATCGCTATAGGTGTGAGACTGGGTGGCGACATATGGCGCCATTGCAACTGCGGATTGCCTAAGTGCTGCAGTGTGGCATCAGTAGCTGGGTAACCGGGTCTTTACTCTACCGTGGTCCAGTGCCCGGATGCTGCAGCTAACTGTGCTTACCGGTGTGGGAATGGGACTCGGGCAATACTGAGTTGCGGTGCTGTGGTGTGGGTCAAGGAGACTAAAGAGGGAAATGTAGGAATGAAGGGAATGTAGCATAGCCATGAGCGTAACACAACCCCCTCTTTAAGGCCCAGACTCCGGATGGGCAGGGAAGAGGGCGCGAATGGCAGAGTGAGAGACCGGATGAGGGGCGGAAGGGTGGGCACGGTGAAAGGTGGCTAGTGCGTCAGGGGAGTTAGCGAGGTTGGAGTGGGGCTCCCAAGTGCGTTCAGAAATATCAAACCCCTTCCAATGGACCAGATACTGAAGGCCACAACCGGCCAAGCGGGAGTTGACGATATATTCGACCTCGTATTCAGGTGCAGCAGGGTCAGCAGCCAAAGCAGAGGGATTGAGGGAAGGAGGGTGCTGACCAGGAAGCGGGGCTGTGAAGGGCTTCACCCGTGAGATGTTTAGGACGGGGTGAATATGGTAGAAGGCAGGGAGGCTGAGGTGGACTACATTGGGGCCGATGAGGCCGATGATGGAGAATGGCCCAATCCAGCGATCTAAGAGTTTAGGGGAACCCGGAATAGAGAGGTGCTCGGTGGAGAGCCAAACCTTGTCCCCAATTGAGTAGGAGGGGGCCAGAGAATGCTTATTGGCAGTTGCTCGCTTCATTGTATCTTGCAAGGCGCGGAGGCAATCCTGGGCTTCTGCCAGGTGGTCAGTGTACTGGTTGGCAAGGTTATCAGCTGTGGAAGATTGGGTGACAGTGGGTTCTATTCCGAGAACCAGGGCATAGGTATGGGTGAGCTGGAAGGGGGATTTACCAGAGGCGGATGATACCCTGGAGTTAATGGTGAACTGCGCGAGTGGGAGCCAGTTACTCCACGAGTCCAGGTGATCTGTGCAGTAAGTCTGGAGGTATTGCCCTACCTCCCGGTTCATCCATTTGGTCTGTCCATTGGTCTGCGGGTGGTAGGTAGTGGACAGTCGTTGGTCTATTTGGAGTTGGCAGCAGAGATCTGTCATGAGATGCAATGTGAACTGAGGACCCCAGTCCGAGACAATGGACTTTGGGAGTCCATGGTGCTTCCAGATGTGGTGGAGGTAAATGTCAGCGAGGTCGAGGGAGGTGCAGGTGGAGTTGCAAGGGACGAGTTCGACCACTTCTCCAAAGTGGTCAACGATGGTCAGTATGGCGGTGTACGAGTTGGAGAGAGGTAGTCCAGTGATGAAGTCAACCAAGATGTCCTGCCAGAGCCCTGATGGGATTGGCAGTGGGTGGAGGGGCCCTGCGGGAGGACGGTTAGAGGGCTTGACTTGGGCGCACCTCAGACACCTCTTCACGTAGTTGGCGGCATCGATTGCTAGGGATGCCCAATCGTAATGCTGCCGGAGTAGCTCTACAGTCCAAGCAACACCAGAATGGCCGGCCACTGGCGCATCATGGTGTAGGCAGAGTACTTCAGGTCTGCAGGCAGGGGGTACGTACACTTTGCTGTTTTTCATCCAACACCCATCCTCAATGTGGTATCCTTGACCTTCGAGCCTCTTTTGCACCAGGGCTGGAAGCTTGATGGTTTCATGCGATATCTGATCCGTCAGTCGATCTCTGGAGTAGTGCAAGACCGTGGCCTCCTCAGTAACCGCTTCATCGGCCTCTTCCTGTCGCACTTGGTTGTGCGTGTGAACCTGTATCTGTTCCGGGGGAATCACTACCACGTCGTGGTTGTCTTCCACATCTCCTACTGCTAGATCCTCTCTTCTTGACAGCGCATCGGCTTTCCCCATTGTCGTACCGGACTTGTGGCACCACTTGAAGTTGAAGTGGGAGAGGTACTGGGCCCATCGGGCTTGCCACCGATTAAGATTCTGGCAGGTCATGAACCACTTGAGGTTCTCGTGGTCATTCCATACCTCAAACTGCTGTTCGGCCCCTTCCAGGTAGTGGCACCAGTCTTCCAAGCCCCTGATTACGCTCAACATCTCCTTATCGGCTATGGGGTAGTTGCATTCCTCCGGCGTCATCGCGTGCGAGGTGTAGGCCACAGGATGCCATTTCTCATCTTCTTCCACCAATAGAACCCCTCCGGTTGCATAAGAGGAGGCGTTGCACTCGAGTCAGTACTTCTTGTTGTGGTCCGGGTAGGCTAGGATGGGAGCAGTGGTAAAGGTTTCTTTGAGGTGGTCGAAGGCCGCCTGGCACTGGTCAGTCCAGCAGAAGGGTTCATCTTTCTTGGTTAAGTCATGGAGCGGCTGCGCGATGTGGGCGAAATCTTGGATGAAGCGGCAGTAGAAATTGGCCATTCTGAGAAAGGCCCAGACTCTTCTGACATTAACCAGGACTGGCCATTCCTTTATGGCGGTGACTTTGCTTGGGTCCATGCTTACCCTGTTTACTCCCATGATCATCCCGAGGAACTCTAACTCCTTTACTCCGAAGGTGCACTTCTCCGGCTTGACAAAGAGGTCGTTTTCCTCTAATCTTCTTAGAACCTCCAGAACTACCTTTTCATGAGCTTTGCAGTCGTCCAAGGGGGTGAAGATGAGGAGGTCGTCGATATATACCATGACGTTTTCGGCCATATTGGCGAAGATGTCGTTCATCATGGTCTGGAAGGTAGCGGGTGAGTTGCATAGGCCAAAGAACATGACAAGTGGCTCAAAGGCACCACGGTGGCAGGTGAAAGCGGCCTTCCATTCATCTCCTTCCTTGATTCGGACATTGTTATACCCCCAGCAGAGATCCATCTTGATGAAGAGGCGAGCGGTCCAGAGCTTGTCGATCAGCTGGGCTATGAGAGGGAGGGGGTAGTTATTCTGGACGGTGTGCTCATTCAGATACTGGTAGTCCTGGACCATGTGGTTGCAACCATCTTTCTTCAGCACGAAGAAGACCGGAGAGGTCTGTTCGGACTTGGAGGGCCGGATGTATCCCTTGGCGAGCTGTTCATCTACGAAGTCATCGACTTCCTTTTGCTCTTGAGGGCTAAGGGGGATATTCTGGCCTTTCTTCGGTACAAAGGTGTCCTTTAACTTGATGGCGTGGTCCCATGGCTTTTGGACTGGCATCCACTCGGACTCTTTTTGCTCAAAGGTCTTGAGGTAGCGGTGGTACACCGGGGGTACTAACTCCTGAGGAGTTTTTCCTTCTTACTGTTTTCTGGTGCACCGCTGCTCCTCGGCGACCCGGATCTCCTGTTCCTCTGCTCAGCAGATGACCCGCAACACCCCGGAGTAGTTGCATAGCTCCAGGCAATCTGGCATGTGGACCGTACCAGTCTTCCAATTGATCTGTGGGTTGTGTTCTTTTAGCCATGTATACCCCAGGATCAGATCCTTGCTTCCTAAGTCAGTTACCTCTACCCGGGTCTTTTCCACATGACCCTGGTATTCTAACAGGACTGTGGCTGCATGGGTAATGGGCCCGGCTTTGTTTGGGGTCCCATCGGCATTGTAGACATATATGGGCTGCAGGAGTTCTTCAGTAGGGATACAGTTTTGGCAGACATACTCTCGATGTATGAATGAAGACTGGGCCCCGCTATCGAGTAGGGCAGAGGCCAGTATGAAGTCGCCAGTGCAGGTCTTGATCTGGACCTGCATTAGTATCTCTTTTCTCTTTTGCTGCCCTAGTATACAAATTTGGGGTGGGTTAGTCGGGGTTTCTTTGTGCACATGAGGGGGAGTATACTTGTTAGAGGAATTAAGCACAGCATTGGGTTCACGGTTGCCGCCAAGCTGCTGGGGAGCAGGCTCCTCTAGACCGGGCAATCTAAGGGGAATACACCATTCTCAGTCTTTAGAAATGATAACATGGGTAATGGGGGCATGCTTGGTTGGAGTCTTACCGGCCTTTGGAACACCCAACACATTCCTTAGGCCCTGCCTTTTCCCTTCATCTGGGACTCTTTGATTGGAAAATCCAAACCCATCTCCAGGTTGTTTCTCTTGCGTATTTCTTCTGCCAACTCAGCAATCCTAACTAGCACTTCGGAGCTGGTGGGTTCTTCATTTTCAGCTAACGGAATCCTCCACAGCATTTTCCTTTTGGTGCAATAAGTGCTGTGCCCACCATGAACAAACTTACAGGCTGGGCATTGGTTTATCTTCAGCTTCCGGCATTCGCGAATTCTGTGGCCAGTCTGTTTGCAATTGAAGCACTTTGTGCGGGCGTCGCTGCTTGGGAGGGCGTATACATCTTCTTCAGTGTTCTTCCGTGCTAACCCTCGACTGCTAATCCTCATGGGGGCCTTCCTTTCGTACCCCCTTATGAAGCCGAGCGCTTCCATTGTGCATCCAGTCTTCCTAATGCTGTCCAAATAGAGTGCCGGCTTATCCTGGCGCTTGCCTTCTTTGAAGATCTGTAGTATGATGTGGTGGGCCATGTTTTGTTCCAAGAGGCGGACCACATGTGTGTCGTCGATTTGCGCTTGCTGGTAGAGAGCTTCCCAGCGGACTAGGAAGTCGTCAGTCTGCATGTTCTGCTGCTTGAACTCCTCCAGCTGGCGGCATGCCCAATCCTTCTGATTGGCGGTGAAACGACCTCAGGCACAAAGGCAAGGAGGCGTCGAGTGAAACAAGCAAGACAATGTCCCAGGTGCTATGCACAAGGGGATGAGTAGCGAAGTGAAGCAAAACAGAAAGGTGGATCAAACTCCTTATGAGCGGGTGCCTTGTGAGGGAAGACCCAAGTATATTGGTACACTACTGTACAGGTAATGAATGTATAGGTAGTTGGTACTAGAGACTGTGGTATGTAGCGAGTGTGGTACAAACGGATGTGGGTGCTGATGAGTTGACAAGTGATGGATGTATACCTGATAACCCCTAATGATGATCCGGGCATTGCCTAATGCCGGTGCAAGTCCCTGTTCATGCTTGGGATGGCCTATACCTAGAGACTCTACCCCTTGAGCTACCTCCTTGGGAGGGTGCCGTTGGCAATGCTTGTGCCCTGCTGGATGTCTACACCTAGACCCTTGCTGAAGGGGGCTAAGTGGCAAAAGAAAGTGAACCAACCCTTGGGCGCTGCCCCATTGTGGAGGGAAGAAACCCAAGGAGAATT
>JBBPTI010000780.1:0-10683 GCA_038093995.1 Tylopilus aff. callainus
TCTCCACAGCCACTAGGCCAAATCACATGATCAAGAGATGGTTTTGTAGCTATTTGTTTGTACTTTGTTTGTCTCTACTACAGCTAAGCGAAATTCCCAGGGGTGATTGCGGTGCGCTTCGCGCACCATGTTGGGATTAGACATTGCAATGGTTTTGTTGCTCACTGTATATAAATGCCCATTGCCTTTCCATTTCTCTATCTGATCAGTAAAGACCTATAACCACAGCAAGACTCCCCTTGATGATGATTAGCAACTCTCTCCTTCACCACCAGCATTTGCCACTACTAGCCCTAGGCTTGACAGCTTAGGCTCAAGTTGTTTCAGAATGACCATAATACCCTTGTTTTCTTCATTTGCACCCCTTATAGCAAGTACTCCATAGGTGTCACCTTCACTACAAGTCTACATGGAGAAACTTTCAGATATGAAATAAACTCTACCAGCTGGCCAGGAACAGATCAGGACTGGTAGTTATTCTTTTGAAATAAAGCTCTTGGTTTAGCATCATAGGGGGATTACTAAGCAAACCAAAGAAGCATCCAGGATCAAGGAAGATAAGGATCCTAAACTGGCTAAGATCAAGAGATTACAGAGTCCAGAAGACCATGATCTGCTGTAAAGTGTTTAGGACACATGGAAGCAGACTAAGGGTGAAATGAAACGACCTCGGGCACAATGGCAAGGAGGCGTCGAGTGGAACGAGCAAGATGATGTCCCGGGTGCTAGGCACAAGGGGACTAGTAGCGAAGTGAAGCGAAACGGAAAGGTGGATCAAACTCCTTATAAGCGGGTGCCTTGTGAGGGAAGACCCAAGAAGAATTGATTGGGGCTCCGACTACTTACAGGCGGTCTTATATACTACTATACAGCGGAGTCCAATCGGAGACTGAAGTAAGTAAGGGCAGGCATAGATACTAAATATGGAAGTGCGAAGCAGAAACTGGCCTGGTCCGTGCGAGCGGGGCAGTGCTGTGGGCTAAACGCTATTGGAGTGGGAAGGGGTGGCAAGTGATGGCGCCATCGCAAGGTTAATGCCATTGGGGTGGGAACAGATGGCGTACTATGGCGTGCGATGCGCGAGTATCGCTATAGGCGTGAGACCGGATGGCAACAGATGGCGCCATTGCAACTGCGGATTGCCTAAGTGCTGCGGTGTGGCATCAGTAGCCGGGTAAGTGGGTCTTTACTCTACCGTAGTCCGGTGCCCGGATGCTGCGGCTACTGTGCTTACCGGTGTGGGAACAGGACTCGGGCAAGACCGAGTTGCAGCGCTGTGGCGTGGGTCAAAGTGGCTAAAGAAGGGAATGTAGGAAAGAGTGGAACGTAGTGTAGCCGTGAGCGTAACATGAAACCTGCTAGTCCTGGTCATCCTGGTTGTGAGGGGGAGCAATTACAGTGGCTCAAACAATTGTCTGAATGTTTGCATGTTTTTCACTAATGGCAATATTTCCTAACAACCACTAATCCTCACCTTACACTATTGGTATATGAGATGAAGATCTTACTCTTGGCTACAGGATTGGTCTATAGTGCAAAAGGTTTGGATGAAATCTGATTGAATGGCAGCAATTTCAAAACAACTACTTATTCAGACAATTGTTTGACTTTTAATATTCATTATATAAAATAGACCCTGAAGTGCTGTAAAGTGCTTATATATCTTAGGTAAATGCTCTATTATGTTATTCTTATGTAACCCTTTATGAGAAGACATATATAAACCCTTCTATCATATTATTTTCTTCCCACCCTTACCATGAAATCCATCTCTGCTGCTCAAAGGAATAACATCATTTTCCTGGCTTCTCTTCAGAACTCCTGCTGCCAAATTGCTTTCAAACTGGCCTAGGCAAGTCTACTGTGGCCACAATACTCCAGGAGATCAGATCTGAAGAGAAGAAGCTTCATGCTGGTCATCCTTCCAAGCTTACATCTACCAACAAGCATGCCATTGTCCAGCAAATCATTACTGGCAAGGCCAAAAATGCAGTCCAGGCCACTTATTTCATCAATTTCATCATTAACTCTCCTGTCTCCTCACAGACAGTGAGGAATACCCTGAAAGAGGCCTCATTAAAGGCTGTAGTAAAGAAGAAGAAATGGCTCCTTTTTGCCAGCCATAGAAAAAGAAGATTGGCCTTTGCCCTCAAGTACCAATATTGGACTGTAGAGGACTGGAAGAGGGTTATTTGGTCAGATGAAACCAAGATCAATAGGATTGGATCAGATGGACAGGAGTATGTGTGGAAAAAGAAGGAAGAAGGCCTGATTCCTAGAGAGGTCAAAAGTATGGAGGAGATTCTCTGATAGTATGAGGCTGCATGGGATGGAATGGAGTAGGGGCTTTAAGTGAGGTTGAAGGGAGGATGGATGCTGAACAGTATGTGGCAAATTTGGAGAAAGAATTGCTGCAAAGCATGGAAGAATCTGGCATTCCTAAAGATAATATTATCTTTCAACAGGATAATGATCTCAAACATACCTCAAGAAGAGCTCAGAAATGGTTCCAAGAGCAGAACATTAAGCTTCTAGATTAGCCTGCATAATCCCCAGACCTCAGTCCCATTGAGCACAGCTGGGATCACCTTAAAAAGTGCCTTTCTGATTATTTCAATGCATTTACTGGAGTCCATCAGTTATGAGACAGGGTGGTAGAGGAATAGGGGAAAATATTTGTGAAACAGTGTCAAAAATGGATAGAAAGTATGCCTAGAAGGATTCAAGCAGTTATCAAGGCCAAGGGAGGTCATACCAAGTACTAAATACCATATTTTGTACAAAGTCAAACAATTGTCTGAATAAGTAGTTGTTTTGAAATTGCTGCCATTCAATCAGATTTCATCCAAACCTTTTGCACTATAGACCAATCCTGTAGCCAAGAGTAAGATCTTCATTTCACACACCAATAGTGTAAGGTGAGGATTAGTGGTTGTTAGGGAATATTGCCATTAGTAAAAAACATGCAAACATTCAGACAATTGTTTGAGCCATTGTATGTTCACCCCAAAAGGGACTCTGGCAAAGGGGATTAGTGAGATGAAGTTAGAAACCACTTAATGGAGGTCTAAGAAGTGGACCAGATGGTTTAGGATGCATTAGTCTGGTAGTCCTGAAACAACTCGAGCCTGAGCTGTCAAGCCTAGGGCTAGTAGTGGCGGATGCCGGTAATCGATAGCAAGAGTTGCAACGTGTCTTCAAGGGGAGCTTTGCTGTCATAGGTCTTACTGGTCATCTGATAGGAGCGGGGGAGACAATAGGCATTTATACAGAAGCCTAGTCAATAGCCTCCAAGACCCTAGTAATGCAGCATCATTGTGGTCTTAGGTCTAGTAGCTTGTGAGACCATTACCCACTAATGATAAGCTGGGGTCTTGAGGGATAGCAGCTGGGGTTTATATACTGTTACAGGGTTTGTAGGTATTTGTACACTATTACTACATATGGTCTGTCAAGGGCCGGCTTAGTTACTGTATATGGTCTGCGGAGTTTGTGGGTCTCTGTGGGTCAAGGAAAGGTCTTGGTCCATGCGCACAAGGCTACGCTTGGGCAGTGCGGGGCAGTGCATGGCTATGCAGGGCTGTACGGCATAAGGCGTAGGCTGTAATGAGGGCGAATGGCTATTGGTCATGAGTCCGTGTGGGTCATGCCGGGGTCTATGCGTGAGTATTGCTATGAGCCAAGGTTTTGAGGGTGATGTGGTGGCAAGCAATTGCGTGAGTATGGCGTGATATGGGACTGCGAGGTGTGACCGGGGAGTGCAGAGTGCCGAAGGTGGTGTCAGGGCTAAGGGTCGTGACGTGGGACATACCGTGGGCGAGTGCGAAGGGCAAAAGCCATTGGATAAGCCTTATCCATGGATGCAAGCCGTATGGCAGGGAGCGCGTGCATGCATATGTGTATGCCGGGCGACTGTATAATGGGGGTCCGGGGTCTCTTATGTCTCAAGGGGCGGCAAGTGCTGTGGTCTGCCGTCTAAGGGGCCATGCCTTTCCGAGGCATGAGGGCTGTGCCGGATGGCTATGCGAGGGTCTAGATCATATCCCATGCTGTGTTACGTGACTGGTGTGGGGCTGTGCCACAAGGTATCGCTGATTAGATCATATGTGTCAGGTGACCGTGGGACTGTAGGTCTTGTGCAGGGAGCCATAGTAGAGGCGGAGGTACACGGTGGCTTATGGAGCATCGAGGGGTGAGGAGCACAATATCGTAGAGTACTGTGGGATGCTGGGCTTGTAGCGAGGGAGTGCGAGTGACTGAGCCAAGGGCCGAGAGAGAGGAAAAAGAGTATCATGGGCCTGTGTGTAGCATCGAGTACATCGCATTTGTAACAAGTCCAGACCATAGATCATGGGAATGTGTGTAAAAGCAGTAAAGAAAGGTGAAGACAATGACAGTGAGCAGTAAAATGGTAGCAGTAAACAGTAGATGGTAAACAGTAGACAATGACAGTGTGAGCAGAAGGTCACTACTTTCCCATAAGATAAAACAAGTTTTTATAGTTTAGGCATACCCTGGACTTGACTACAACCAGAAAATAGTTAAATGACAGCATACAAGGCCATTATGTAAGTAAGAACAGAAAAGGAAATAGTAAAGTAAAAAAAAAAAAAAGTCTGTCTAAGTAGAGTCCAGTAGTTCCAGACTAACTGCTGCATTGGACTAGGAACTGGATTATAACTAAAGTGAGTCTGGAGTCAAAATAAGTAATCAGAACTGCAGAAAGAGAGACCATAAGGTATAGGAAAAGAACCAGATACAACCACAGAGAGTCCTGACTCTCTACACTGCTCATGACTGCTCACACCATTAGCCTTTGAATGCCCATGGCAGAGTTGGTATAAAAAGAATAAACCATCCATCATAAAGAAAGAAGTCTATTTCCAGTATGTTGCAGGCACTCCTCAATATGCTTGTGGACCCTACTGTTGGCATCACTGACAAACAGAATGTGGTGGCAAATGAATTTGCTACCATAACCCAGCAAAATGTACAGCTTGTGCAATCATTGCATGCCTTAAACAATAAAATACTCCACCTTGAAGCACTAGTAATCACCAGACAGGCTACAGTGGCCACACTCCAAGGGCAGATTGCAGCTGCTGGTCCCCCTGGGGTAGTGAATGAAACAACCCTTAGGTGGGGCTGTGAGCAGAGGTGAGTGGCACAAGGGAGGGAGTGACTGAAGCTAGTGGGAATCCAGGTGTCAACTAAGGACTAAGGGGGAAACCCAGAATAACTCAAATGAGGATCCTGGGGCTAAATTGCCAGCCTTATATATGTTTACAGGGTTTGTACATATTTGTACACTATTACTAGGTATGGGATGACTTTAGGGGAGATGTGGAAGTGAGGTGGTTATGCCACTGGCTAGGGGTGAGTCATGGGGAGTCATGGCACTGCCTTGCACAGCCAGTGGCCAATGGTGAGTGATCATGCCATAGTGATGAGATATGAGGTGCTAGTGACATCATTGGGCTGTACAATAGGCTGGATTACTGACTAAGGTAAACACAGCTTGGCATAGCCATCATGTGGTATGTAAATGCTATTAGTCAGGATTATGTGACTGTGGGATTAGGTGTATGGACTTAGAACCAGTGCAGAGGGAGCAAAGGAGCAATAATGTGGTCAGGCCATGGCCAGGCTTGTGGAGAAAAAGGAAGGCAAGTGTGAGCAGGTCATAATACCACCCCCCCACTAAAGCTCAGACTCTGGATAAGCAGAAGGGTGAGCCAAAGGGAAAAGAGAGGAGAAGAACAGGCATGAGATAACCCAGGGGGCAGATAGCCAGGAGGCATGAAAGTTGTGAAGGGCATCAGGACAGTTAGTGAGGTTGAAGGCAGGCTCCCAGGTATGGTCAGAGGGAGGGTAACCTTTCCAGTAAATGAGGTACTGGAGACCACATCCATGCAGCCCTTTGCATAGCCCAATGACATCACCATTGCCTCATATCACATCACTATGGCATGATTGCATGTCATTGGTGCCCAGACTGTGCAAGGCAGTGCAGTGACTCCCCATGACTTATCCCTGGCCAGTAGTGTAAGCCCCATACTCCCACATCTACCCTAAACAAACCCATATGTAGTAATACTTGTACAAATATGTACAAATCCTGTAAATGTATATAAGGCTGGCAATTCAGCCCTAGGATCCTCATTCAAGTTATCTTGGGTTTTCCCCTTAGTCCTCAGTCAATGCCTGGGTTCCCACTAGCTCTTGTCACTACCTGTTCACCATTCACTAGCCTCACTGCTCACTATCCTTGACCTAAGGGTTGTTTCACCTTATCCCAGTATATTCTGCAGCAACCCCACTACCACTCAAAGGTATTCACCCAAATGACTCTTACAATCACTTCCAGCTATTTTATGTCAACAAATATGTGGATCATCACATGTTTGCAATGGTGTTTTGACTCAGGCAACCACCCCCCCTCATGACTCTCACCCAAATTTCATACATTCATCAGTGCCCTCATCCAATATCAAACCCCTATGCTCCCCCTTCCAAACCTCAGAGTTCATCTTGGCCAAACTCAAATACTTGGGCTATGAACATGGTACCTTGCATAGTCCTGGAACATCTCCCAGTCCCGGCCATCCATCAATGCATTCATCCAATACTTCATCCAACATCAAGGCACCACCCTCTCCCAGTCTGTTCCCCTTCCTGAATCTCAGAGTCCATCTGGAATGGACTTAAATTCCTAGGCTATGAACATGGCACCTTACACAGTCCTAGGTCCTCTCCCAGTTCTAGGCATCTGTTATGATCATGCCATACTCAATGCTATGCACAGGCCCCAATACACTTTTTCCTCTTTTCTGGCCCTTAGCTCAGTCACTCGCACTCCCTCACTACCATTCCAGCACCCTCTGATGCCCTACATTATAGTGCTCCTTGCCCCTTGTTGCCCTATGGTCGCCACTCACCTTCACCTTTACTCCAGCCCCCTGCACATGACCTACAGTCCCACAGTCACCTGATAATACATGATCTATCAGCGATGTCTTGCAGCACAGTCTCGCACCAGTCACATGACCCTGCATGTGATATGATCTAGACCCTCTCACATCGCCATGCAGCATAGCACACATGACATGGATAAGGCACGGCCCCAACTATAAACCAACAGCACTCATAGACCATGCTGCCCCCTGAGACATAGACCAAGACCCCCTTGCAGTTGCACAACACTTGCACATGCACCATGGCCTTCAGCCCAGACCTCAGCAATGGCTCTCATCCTTCAGACTCACCTATGGTATGTTACCACACTACAACCCTCTACCCTGACACTGCCTTCAGCACTCCGTACATCCCAGTGTAGAGAGTGGTACGTCTCTACAGTGGTATCCCTACATCTCACATCCTTTCATATGGTCTCTGTGCCCCTTTTGTTTCTACCTTCACACCCCCCTTCTTATCTTGTACAATAGGACCGGTTGACTGGATGCAAGTCCGTCAATAAGTCCAGAAGACCATCAGTTTTATTTCATTTCATGTTCTCTCAACTAGTTTATTCTTGTTTCTTCTTTAGACTCAGGTTCCTACAGTTGTACCTAAGTCTCAGGCATTCCCAGACTATAAAGCGATGTCATAGGAACTTGGAATGCAGCTCCTGTTTTAGCTCTTACCACACCATTTACCATTCACCGACCATTCACCGCACCATGACTGCTCACCGTTTATGACCATCTCATCTCTTGTCACTGCCCCCAACCACTAACACTCTACAAGACTGTCAGACTTGCGCTTCTCGCTGGTCAACTACTCGAGGACTTCCCTGATCCACCCCCTGTGCTCCAGAGTCCCTTAGGGGCGAGCCTATTGCTCCCCACATACACTGACAACCCCTAGGACTTCTAGGACTTCTACCTGAGTCCACCCTGGAGTCCTTGTCTTCTTTACAACTGGAGCCCACCACAAGGGACTCACAACAGGGTTCCAGACAAAGTCAATGACTCATTGCCCAGCGACCTGACCTTGAAAATTTACATGCATATTTTCACAATTTGCAAATCAGTGAGGACTCCACCTTATTTCATCCGGTGTCACCCTCAAATGCAAGACATAACCATTCCGACCTTCCTGACATAACTGACCACAAGCTCAGTTCACTGATGGGTGATAGCTCAGACCGCTCTTCTGCTGATTTAGATTGGCTGAATAAATCCCATCTCTGCTCTACATCATCTGTTTTAGCTGACACACAGCCATCGGGTTCCTGGCAGACCCCCAGTGTTGAGACTCCGAGTCCGACTGTCGCAGAAGAAATTCTAGGTGATGAGCCAAACGTAGGACCTTTCATTCCTGGTGGATATATAGAGTCCACTCCCAGGAGAGTCAAAGAGAACCTTCCCGCATCTCAGATTTCCAGCTCGCTTTCACTGCTCACTGCGGACTACTTGCCCCAGTCATCTCCATCTCCTAGCACATCATCTTCCACCACTCCATCCTTACAAGATCTCTTTGACAACACTGAGGGCTCTTTTTGCCCAAGTCTGCTACCACCGGCCTGCATTTTTCACACTCCATTGTCACTCACCACATCCTCCAGTCTTGCACCTATCCCCATACCACTCTCTCATCTTCACTTTCCCCAACCTCCACTCCCTCCTATAGTCCCTCCACCTGGACCAATGGCTAACCAAGGTGCTACTATGCCTGCCTGTGGGGCTCATGGTGCTCCTGAATTTGCTGGGGAGGTACCTACCGAGCTTCCCCACTTTCTAGACCAGGTTGACACTCTAGGAACTGCTGCCAGTCTTATCACTGCAGAGAAGATTCATGCTGCGCTGCGCTACACCACCTATGACGAGTTGGACTGCTGGAAAACCCTCGAAGAAGCCACCACAGTTCCGGCTGATTGGAACCAGTTTATAGACGCAGTCAAAGATCTTTACCCTGGTTGTGAAGGCGCTAACAAATTCTGTCGTGCTGACCTTCAGTACCTGACCCACAAGACCAGTACAAAGCCTATATGCACCCTTGCTGACTTTTCCCAGTACCACCGCAGTTTTATCAAGATCGCCACACCACTAGTCCAGGCTCAGAAGCTCTTAGACTTGGACCGAGATGCTCTGTTCCTTGCCAGACTCCCTGTGGACTTGGCAGCTCAAGTCCGCCACTGCCTTCTCATTACCAAAACCACGCACCATCCCGCCGATCCATATTCCATTAAAGATACTCTCAATGCCACCCAGTTCCTATTAACTGGTGCAGCTCTTCATCCCCTTCTGAGCCTTGTGTCAGGGCCCCTTCTGACTCCAACTCCATACTACCCAGCATGGGCCACCCCCACAGCCCCACCAGTTGCTCTGCCATGGACTGCTCTGCTGGTCATAGTTAAACAAGAGCAGGTGGCAATGTAGCACTCCTCCAAACACTCTTGTGCCTTCTGTGATAAGTATGGGCATTTCATTGGCAATTGCCCTGACGTCACCAAGTACCTTGCAGCTGGGAAGGCTAGCAGGGGCACTGATGATCGGATCTGCCTTCCTGATGGAAAGTGCATCCCATGCATTAAGGGCACATCTTGCCTGAAGGATTGTCTTGATGCGATTGGGACACAAGCTTCTGCCCCACCTGCTACTAACATCACTACTGGACTCCTATCCCTTGTCGTACCTGACACTGACACAGTTTTGGATATTGAGCTGTCAGTTTTCCTAGCTCCTGCTGAGCTCTGGGACAATGATCCAAATGTTGAGATAGCTGACCCTGAGTTTAGACAACACATGGCTCGTGCTGCAGCCACATTCAAGGCCGAATGGGCCAAGGACAAAGGCAAGTGAGTCCGTTTCAATGGAGTAGAATTACCTACCTGCAGACAGAACCGTGCCAGTCCTCATGCAGCAATGGTCACCAAAGAAATTGCCTCACCAGCGATTGAGGCAGCCTGTGCCCCGACAGCTGGACCTTTGAAGACTGTGGTTCCTGTTCCTGCCCCCGCAGCACCAGCTGCTTCCTCATTCACCCCTAACACTAACCCTCTTCCTCAGACAGAACTAACTAACTCTGCCACTGCCCCCACTGGGCAGTTCTGTTACACCTTTTCCCTAGAGGACAAGACTGCCCCTAAGCGGCTCCTCGATCAGATCCTAGAGGCCACTGTGCCAGTAACCATAAAGGACATCATTTCTCAGGTCCTGGATGTGTGCAAGTGCTTCCAGGAGGCCTCTGCTACTATCCACATCCTCACAACTGCTAACCTTGTGCAGGTCAATGAGCTTGCTGGTCATGATCCAGCAGCCATGGAACAAGAGTATGGCAACTGCATCCTTCAAAGCAATGATGGCTGTATTGTAGCATCCCACAGCATCCCACTGTGGTCTCTGCAAGCTCATGTTGTTGGGACTGATCGAACCATTACTGCAATCTTGGACACTGGGTCCAAGATTGTCACTATGCCGAAATGGTTGTGGGAAGAGCTCAGACTACCAGTCCACTCTAACCACCTCATGATGATGTCCAATGCTAACACCACCACAGAATCTACCATTGGTGTCATCGAAAACCTTGCTCTAGACTTTGGTACAGGTGAGGTTTGAAACGACCTCGGGCACAAAGGCAAGGAGGCGTCGAGTGGAACGAGCAAGACGATGACCCGGGTGCAGAGCACAAGGGGTCGAGTAGCGAAGTGAAGCGAAAGGGAAGAATGAATCAAACTCCTTA
>JBBPTI010000781.1:0-10650 GCA_038093995.1 Tylopilus aff. callainus
TCACCCAGAGGTTGAGCTTTAGCAAGGGGGTAGTGTTATAATCCCACTCACTCACTCCCTTTTTCAGTCATCCCCCTATTCCAGTGTTCACTCTTTCTCTCACCCTGGCCAGTTATCCATGTGTACTTCCCTTGTCTGGATCTCTGACTAACAGCATTCACACACCACACAATGGCTGTGCCAAGCTGTGTTTACCTTAGTCAGTGGTCCAGCCTCCTTGCACAGCCCCATAACATCAGCAGCACCTCAAATCATGTCATTATGGTGAAATTGCATGTCATTGGCTGCCAGGCTATGCAAGGCAGTGCTATGACTCCCCATGACTTGTCCCAGGCCAGTAGTATAAGCCCTGCATTCCCACATCTACCCTGAAGTCCACTGTAAGTAGTAATAGTATACAAATACATACAAACCCCTATAACTGTATATAAGGCTGGCAATTCAGCCCCAGGATCCTCATTCAAGTTATCTTGAGTTTTCCTCTTAGTTCTCAGTCAATGCCTGGGCCCCCACTAGCTTTTGTCACCACTATTCCTGTTCACTAGCTGTGCTGCTCACTACCCAATACCTAAGGGTTGTTTCAATGATGATGTTGGGTAAGGATGGATATATGACTATTATCAATTATTTCTTGTAGCTTGCTGACATCAGTATAGAAGGGAATAACAGTGAACTAACATATGTACAGTAGTTCAAATAAGTGGGCCTAATACCAACCAGAATAGACTAGAGCTCAGTCAATGTCAGAAAAATGGAAATGACTAACTGTATTTACCTAGTACTGACTGGAATAGACCAGAGCTATGTATATCAGTATAGGAGTAAGTACAGGAACAAGAAATGCTCACCTCAGTCAATACCAAAAGGGCAGAAACAACTGAGGTGCTATAGTATAAAGCAAATGAATTCATAGTACTGGGTTGAGGCACACTTGTATCCCAATAGCTGAAGTCCATGTACCTTAAACACCACAGGATAGTAATGCTAATCAAGGAGGCACCAACTCCAGAGCAAAATTGCAAGTGGATAGTCCAGAGTGGTCCAGACTTAGTTGCAGGGCTAAGTGCCCACATTTTGGACTTTGGACTTTGGTGGTATTTTGTCAAGTAATGATAGAAGGATGACCAAGGAAGAACTTGGCCAAGTCTGAATAAAGTCTGGATAAAGTCTGGATAAAGTTTGGAGTGAATCCTACTGATGGTAGAGTGGTTTACACCAGTAGTAAGGGATATTTGGTAAGTGGATTTGTTGGATTTATTAGATCTACAGTACTATCTGCGCATGTTTGCTTACATAAGCTACACCTTACTTCAAATAGTAGTTACCTTTCTGTGTTGTGTCCCAGTGAATCATCTCAATGGTATGAGCAGGTCCCACAGTTCATGCCAGGCCGTGGGAGTGTATGGCAGTGCAGAAGTGCACCTGGGATCTGAAAAGTACCCAGAATGCCCAATGTAGAGATTGGTGTGTCTCTACGGTTATATATCACTTCCTTACCCTATTTTCGTTGCTTCCCATCTTTTTCAGTCGATTCATTACCTACTAGAACAGTCCGGTCGGACTATTTTAATCTTCTACTGACCGGACTTCTATTGACTAGTCGGACTACTTTTCCATGACGCAGGACTTATTAAGTATTCTTAACCTGCGATATTCCTATATTTTCTTCTAGTTCGTTCAACTTATCTCCAATCAGACGTATTGGATCCGAAAGGGGAAATCCCTGTCACCACTCTTTTATCCTCTTTTGGATGAGTAGCTAGAGTTCGGGTATACCCGGACTATAAAAATTTGTACTCGTCATTCTGCAATGGCAGCTACCGTTTGGCTCACATCACGCACCGCTCGGGACCGTCTCCCTCCACCGTTTTCGCCTCCATACCGTTTCTTAGGCTGTACCGACAGTCACCTACCTTTCTACGACTGGACTACCGATCCCTACAAGTCCGGACTACCTCCGGACTATTTGTACGCCCCAAGACTTCACTCAGGACTAACCCTCTTTCCACAGAGTCCCTTCGGGGCGAACATACATTCGCTCCCCCCCTTTACTCAGACACTCCCTGATGGCCAGGACTAACTGGTATTTTACCTACCAGTCCACTCACCCACCTTTTTGTCTTTTCACTGAGTCACATAGGGGCCTGACCAAGTGGAGCCTCCCACTACCCCTAATGTTAAGATCAAGTCCGGGTAGGACATTGACCTCAGCCTTAAATAGCTTGGAGGTGATGACATATCTTATGCCCTTACTAACGAAGGGATTTTATCTGGCCTCGGTCTGTTGAGGACTTTGGATTAATGAAGCTAGCGAGCCAAAGAAACAAACTCTAGTGAGCTCTGAAGGTCTGGGCAAAGGAGGTAGATATCAAGGAAGACTAGCTTAGAGCTACAGGGTTGCGCCTGATAGGCCTATATACTGGCTAGTCCATCGGAGTTAGGTAATTAATAGAATGCGAAGGAACGAGAGAGAAGGAAGAGATATCGATCAGATACAATCAGAGCATATCTTGAGTCAAAGTTAAGTAGTAAGCATAGGGGAACTTCAGAAATGGGATGTGAAAGGAAAAGAAAAGAGAAAAGAGCCGGTACACTAGACCCGGTAGGTAGATCGTAACATCACCTCCCGTTTAGTCTGTGAGATCCCTGAGCTCACTAAGTCCGTCCTTGAGGACTCCCATGGGGGTTGAAGAGTCTGACTGGTCGGATAACATCAGGGGAGGGGGCGTGTATCATGCGAGTTGGGGCCTCAAAGTATGAAGATGTGAAAGAGGAGGAGGAGGGACGTGAAGGGGAAGAAGACGAGCTAGAGGACAATGGTGGGGCTGGGCGAAAGAGGTGACAGTGGGTCTGAAAGTGACCCCTACAGTGGCAGTGAGTACACATGGTGTGGGAAGCCGTGATCAGGGTGTGGGCAGGGCAATCAGTAATCAGATGATCAGGGGCCCAGAGGTGACAGGCAGGACATTGATAATGGAAACACCAGGCTTTGATGTGCCCAATGCGACGGCAGTGGAAGCAAGAGTTGCAGTACATGGGGTGGTTTGGGGTAAGGGGAACTTCTGCTTGTCTGCGTAGGGCGTCCACTAAGATAGTCTGGGCTCATCTTAGTTCTTCAGGAGTGATCAGGTCTTCTTTGATGATCAAGGTGTCATCCACCTCTATCAAGGCGGAGGCAATGGGGGAAGGGGAATGAGGGGGGGTAGGGGCAGGGCAGTTCTGATCTGGAGAAGGGGGGTGAGCCTGGGAGAGGCACTCCAGGTTACAATCTAGGTTGATGCACAGGTCCAGTGCTCCCAGTTGTATCAAGGCAGCAAGAATGCCCCAAGAGGTGTGTTCTCTGTGGATAGCAAGGGAGTTGACTATGGAATGAGCTCTGGTGGGGATAGGATCTAGTAGTTCTACATATTCAGAGAAATTATAAAATCCTTCAATCTGAAGGAAAGAGGTACGTAGCTGCCTGATGGGCGAGTCTGGGTGGACGAGGTGTTCTAGGGCAATGATGTAGCGGGGGTCTCATAAGAAAAAATCCATAAGAATCTCGTTATCGGCGCTGGGGAAGAATACGAGCTTGGCCATTTCTGGGACCTCAGTCTTCATGATGGTGTCAAGGACAAGGGAGTAGGAGGGGGTTTCAGAGGGATTCATCGTGGGGGGAAAGGCGATGGGTCGAGAGATACTCAGCAAGGAGGTTGTGGGCTCCTTTTAAATTTGACTCAGGTTCCCATGAGTCATCTTCTGGCAGATATCCCTTCCATCGGATCAGGAATTTGCAGTTCCAGAGGGGGCCTCGATGCTTTAATATCCACTCTACTTCGTACTCTTCTTTGCCACCCACCAGGTCAGCAGGTGGTTTGGGGAAGTTCAGGCCATGTACGTCATTTTTGTGGTAGGGGGATAGGAGGGACACATGAAAGACTGGGTGGATCTTCCAGGTGTGAGGTAGTTGGAGTTTAAAGGTAATGGGGGAAAGGACTTCGGTGATGGAGAATGGGCCTTCTTGCTTACTGAGGAGTTTAGGGGAGGTGTGGGTTCACCGCAGGTTTTGTGCTTCTAATCAAACCTTATCTCCTTTGTGGAAGGGGGTGTAGTTTCTTTGGGTGCAGGCTTTCATGACCTGGGCTGCTAAGTCATGGGCAGCCAGGGCTTCATTTCGGGCAGCATTTAAATCAGAAATGCATTTTTCTAAGGCAGGGAGGGGGGTAGGGGAAGAGATAGTGGGGATTGGTTGTGGTTCGTACCCCATCATGAGGTAGAATGGGGATTGATTAGTGATGGAGTGTGGGTGATGGTTGTGAGCAAATTCAGCAAAGGGGATGAGATCAGACCATCAGGTAGGGTTGTTTCTGCAGAATATGTGAAGGTAGGTCTCAACTTCTTGGTTTACTCGTTCAGTTTCCTCATCAGTCTGTGGGTGATAGGCAGTGGAGAGGGCGAGGTTGTATTGCAGGAGTTTTCCAAGTTCTTTGGCAAAGTTGGAGGCGAACTGGGGGCCTCTATCAGAGATGATTTTATCATACAGTCCATACCTAGTATAGACTTTGGTGAGGAAAAGAAGGGCAATCCCTTCGGTGATGACAGTTTTCTTGGTAGGGCAGAGAATCACCCCTTTCATAAGCCCATGGTCGACCACGACCAATAGGCTATCAAATCCAGAGGAGGGGGGGAGATCAGTGATCAGGTCGCAAGAGATCTGCTGGAAGGGGTGGATGCAGGAAGAAGGAATGGGGGTGAGGGGAGGAAGGATAGGGTGGGTGTTTACTTTATTCTGCTGGCAGATCGTGCATCCCTCGACATACTTCTGGATAAAAGAGGCCAGACCAGGCCACCAGAATTCCCAGGCGACAAGCTGGCAGGTTTTGAGGAAGCCAGGGTGGCCAGCAGATAGATGGTCATGGTGGGAAGAGACTATGGATCGGTGCAGTCCCAGGGAGTCAGGAATATAGATACGATCCCGGTAGGAAAGTATTCTGTCAGAATATTTCCAGTCAGAGAGGCAGGAGGAGAGAGAGGAGGGGATATTGCCTTCAAGGGCCTGGACAACATCTAGGACAAGGGGGTCAGCAGCGGAGGAGGTGCGGAGTTGGGTAGAGAGTTCAAGGTCAATGATGTGGATGAAGAGGTTGTCAGGGAGGAGAATGACATCAGAGTTGTCCAGGAAGGAGGGGATATGGTCGGGGCAGTGAGAGAGAGCATCAGGGGCAGCCAGTTGGGTGCTGGGGACATGTTGGAGGTGGAGATCATAGTCGGACAGGTCTAACATCCATCTGGCCTGCTGCCGGTTAAGATTTTGGGGTTTTCAGAAGTAAGTAAGGTTTTTATGATCAGTAAGGACAAGGACTTGGAAGGGGGATCCAAGGAGGTATTGCTGCCAAGTCTTTAGTGCATGGATGATGGCGAGAAGTTTGCGGTCAAAGATGTCATAGTTATGTTCGGCCAGAGAGAAGGATTGGGAAATATAGGCACAGGGTTTTAAATCCCTGTTAGAGTCTGTTTGTAGGAGTACACCCCCAGTGGCAAATTTGGAGGCATCAGTGGAGATGGCGAAAGGGTGGTTTAAGTCAGGCATGGCAAGGACTGGTTGGGAAGAGAACTTATTGCAGAGGGAGTCGAAAGCGGACTGTTGGGAGGGGGTCCAGCGCCAGGGGCAGTCTTTTCGGGTGAGTTCAAGGAGGAGGGCGATGATGTTGGAATAGGAAGGGATGAACTGGCAGTAAAAGTTGGCAAAGCCTAAGAAAGATTGAATCTCCTTGACTGTGGAGGGAACAGGCCAGTCAGCAATCCCTTTGACTTTAATAGAGTCCATGGTGATCCGTCCTTTTGAGAGGATCATCCCTAGGTATTCAACTTGAGAGGCTGCAAAGGTGCACTTTTCCAGGCGGAGATAGAGGTCCAGTTCCTTCATTCATTGGAGGACCTGACGGACCCAGACCTCGTCCAGTTCGGGGGTGGGGGAGTGGATGAGGAGGTCATCCATATAAATGACGAGCCAGCCTTCTGCAATCATGTCACAAAAGGAATCGTTCATGAATCGCATGAAAGTAGGGGGGAAATTCGTTAGGCCAAAGAACATGACTGTCGGTTCAAACAGGCCTCTGTGGGTAATAAAGGCCGCTTTCCATTGGTCACCGTCTTTGATGCGAACATTATTATAGCCCCATCACACATCAAATTTCGTGAAGATGGAGGAGTCCTTTACTTTATCAACTAGATTGGAGATGAGGGGAAGGGGATAGGCATTGCGGACAGTGTGTTCATTTAGGTATCAATAGTCCTGGCAGGGGTGGAGCTTCCCATCTTTCTTTTTGATGAAGAAAAAGGGGGAGGCTTGGGGAGATTTGGATGGACGGATCTTCCCAGATGCTAGGTTTTCATCAATGAACTCGTCCATAGCCTTCCGTTTGTCTGGAGAGAGAGGGTAGAGTTTCCCAATCTTTGGGATGAAGGAGTCGGACAAGGTAATCGCATGGTCGTAGGGTCAGGATGGGGGTACGTGGTCCATTGATTCTTTCTCAAAAACCAAGGCAAATTCAGAATAAGAGTGAGGAAGGGTGGTCTTTGGGGTTGGTTCTGCTTGTATTGCTAGATCAGTGGCTTGCGAGATGCGAGCCAGTTCAAGGGTAAGAGGGTGTGAGGGGTGGTGTGTTTGTGCATAGTGGAGGACTCTCTGAGCAGTGTAATACCTGGTGGTATCTTTAACCCATTGTTCAGCAGATGGTTGTTCTAGGAAGTCTCTGAGTCCTTCTTCTGCTAGAGTGAGGGAGGAGATGGGTGCGGCAAGAGGAGGGGGTCTAGGATAGGAGTATAGTTCATGCCCTTTATTGAGGGTAGGATCTATAGTGACGGTGCCTCTACTCCAATCAATGTCTGGGTTGGTATTTCAGAGCCAGGGGTGCCCAAGGATGACACTCTGTCTTCCAAGGCACAGCACAAAGAAGCGGATTTTCTGAGTGATCCCTGTGATAGTGACAAAGAGGTAGGCGACATAGCATACATGGGAATTGAGGGAGGAATCAGTGTTTTGGGTGAGAATGGTTTGAGTGGTACATTCTACTGGTATCTG
Organism: Tylopilus aff. callainus; assembly: GCA_038093995.1. Classification (NCBI taxonomy): domain Eukaryota; kingdom Fungi; phylum Basidiomycota; class Agaricomycetes; order Boletales; family Boletaceae; genus Tylopilus; species Tylopilus aff. callainus. The sequence continues at coordinate 7,064 of JBBPTI010000781.1, forward strand.
TTTCTGGGAGGCGAAACTCCAGTCTAAACAGTTTATCTCTGCTCCTGAGTCAATAAGGGTGTGGGTGGCGATGGTTTTCAGAGTTCCTTTGAGGTAAATCAGGTTGATAGGCATGGTAAGAGATTTACGTTCACAGGATACATAAGGCAGAGAAGTTCACATTGTTTGAACTCTCCCTACTGAAAACCCACTTTCTTTTTGAACATGGTGCTCAGCTGCCCAATGTTCATTGGCTCTTCATCCTTCTGGGGGGTTTCTTCTTTGTTCCAAGAGGTTGCAGCCTCTATCTTTCTGGCAACTCATTTGATGGGGGGAAGGGGTTTCTGGCGGAAGGGGCATTCTCAAAAGACATGCCCTTGCTTGTGGCAGGAGAAGCAGAGTCCCCTTTTCTTATGTTCAGCTTCTTGTGCAAGGGAGAGTCAGTCTACATCCATGGTGTTGGGGTCTTGAGGAGGGTTGCGATGCTGAGGGGGAATGTAGTGGGTAGGTGCTCCAAGGCGAGTGATCTGATCAGCTTGGTCCCATTGGGACTTAAACTGTCTGGCTCGCTTGTGCCAATCAGAGAGGATGATAGGGATGGTGTCCATGGAATAGATTCGTCTCATGAGGGGGGTAGGGAGTCCTGCTGCGAAGAAGCTGATGAGGATGGGGGCATCCTTAGTTTCATCAAGTCCAGCCTCTGCCATCTTCATGGAGAAAAGGGTGGAATAGTAGTTGAGGAGGTCGGTGTCAGGGTGGGGGCGCTTCAGGCTCAGGGCCTTGGTGGTAGAAAGCCAGTTTAAGGCTTCCTGTTCAGTGTTGGCGTGTTTGAAGGTCAAGAGGAACTTCTTCTCAAAGTCAGCAAAGGTTCCAAAGGAGTTTGAGGTGAGGGCAGCAGACTGGAAGGTGGAGGCCCAGGTGGCAGCCAGCCCTTTTGTCATATAGGAGAGGGCAAAGACTATCTTCTTCGCTTCTTTGTTGTAAACTTCTTCATTCACTAACAAGTAGGTTTTGATTGCATTCAACCATCTCTTGGCTTTCATGTGCAATCCATCATACGCCTCAGGCGTTCCAATTCTCAGCTCAATGGGTTTAGTAGAGGACATTCTGCGAGGAGGGGGCAGAGGTGGTGGGGTAGGATTTCAGAATACTACTGCTCTCTGTATCGAGGGAGGGGAAGGTGGGGTAGGGGGGCGTGGTAGAGAGAGGAGAGAGCTGAAGTTGTTGGTGAGCTGTCTGGTTTCTTCATCTGTTTCTGTCAGACAGTCGTCCGGGTCATCATCAACAGGAGATGGGGAGAGAGGCGGTTCAGACTCAGAGAAGGGAGAGAGAGAGCAGTTTCTTCGAAGGAAGGAGAGGAGGTTGGGTTGTTGGGATGTGGTGGGGAAAGGTTGCATTGAGGGCAACCTATGCGCAAGGGGAAGAAGCTAGTCTTATGTTAAGATCAAGTCCAGGTAGGATGTTGACCTCAGCCTTGAATAGCTCGGAGGTGATGACATATCTTATGCCCTTACTAATGAAGGGACTTTATCTGGCCTTGGTCTGTTGAGGACTTTGGATCAATGAAGCTAGCGAGCTGAAGAAACAAACTCTAGCGAGCTCTGAAGGTCTGGGCAAAGGAGGTAGATATCAAGGAAGACTAGCTTAGAGCTACAGGGTTGCGCCTGGTAGGCCTATATACTGGCTAGTCCATCGGAGTTAGGTAATCAATAGAATGCAAAGGAACGAGAGAGAAGGAAGAGATATCGATCAGATACAATCAGAGCATATCTTGAGTCAAAGTTAAGTAGTAAGCATAGGGAAACTTCAGAAATGGGATGTGAAAGGAAAAGAAAAGAGAAAAGAGCCGGTACACTAGACCTGGTAGGTAGATCGTAACACCTAATGTACTACCCCCCATGCAACCAATCCACCCAGGGTTGTCATCCCAAGTGTGGGCTGTGGACTGAGATCGCCCCAGACCAACTCCCCATGCAGGACATTAGATTGGTAGCTGGTATCCTAAGCACAGTCAGATAGACTAGCAGTCAGGGCAGCAGTGAAGCCTCCTGATGAGAACTGTTGCAAGTTCAAAACCATCTGTCACCACTATCTTTCCCTTTGCCTTCCTTTGCACTGTACACATGTTCCACCATGTGGCCCAGTCCTAATCCTCGGAGAGGGACGGCAGACAGGCAAATAGGCAGGGTCAATGGCCCGATGTCCTGCTTGTACACACAGATAAGGGACTGTGACTGAAGGTCACAGTCTGTCACAACTATACTCTAGTGACTACTACAATATTCTACAGGATTGACCTTTCAGGATATCTGCAATATATCTGTTCCTTGTTGTACCATATGTATTTGATCAGAGAAAGTACATAAAAAGTTTCTATCAAGCATATACACTAAATAACAAATCATTGCAATATGGCTGTTTTGTAGTTTAAATGGCATAGCATATCAAGATATGAATGCCTTGCTTAGTGCTAGTGGGGTGAAATAACATAGACACTCTTGGCTATCTATAGCACCTTTGTTCATGTAATTTGACCAAATAAATCTCAAGATATTGTCATTTTTAGTCAGCTATGTTATTATTGCAATGATTTGTTGCTTAGTATATATGCTTGATAGAAACTTTTTATGTACTTTCTCTGATCAAATATATATGGTACAACAAGGAACAGATATATTGCTGACATCCTGAAATGTTTGAATGGCCTGAACAATATTTTTAGCCTTGTTATTTTGAATAAATTATATTATATACAATATAATATTGGAGATTATGAGGTAGAGATGACCACCAGTTGGCTTGGGCATATCAAGGCTGCATTCCAAGTTGATTCCACTCATTATAAATTGATTCACATCATTTGCAACAGGTATTTTATAAGTAGCTTGATTCAATTTTGGATAAATTGTAATTTAATGAATTTATATAGTAATAAGCAAATTCATGACAATAATGGTGTGAAAGAAGTGGTATTTTGATATGTTTGTATCCTATTGAACACAGTGTCCATCATACAACCCATTCCTTCCATGATAATATGTTAAAACATATCAATTTCCATCTTTGCTATACATGCTCAAATAAGTGTCCCAATGAGTTGTCATTTTGAAATGGCTGCCATTTCACCAAATCTTATTCAAAATCCTTTATTTCTACACTGATGGAAAGCCATGAATAAGTACTCCATTTCATACACTCACATTATAGGCTTAGGCTTAGGCTTCATTGAGATATAATGCATTTAGTGGAAAGTATGCAAACATTGGGACTTGCAGTCTGGACTCACTTCTCACTACCAGAAGCTGTTATTATTGAAATGACCCCAAGTGCAAAGCACCTAGTGTCTAGTGGAAACAGTGGTAGGAAAAAGATGAGAGTAAGCTGGGGTGCCTTGTGAGGGAAAACCCAAGAAGACTTGAATGGGGAGCCTTGAATGCTTGATTGGGGGTTTATATAGTGGCTCAAAAAACTATCCCAATGTTTGCATATTTTATACTAAACACAATAGTACACAATAACCACTAAATATTACCTAAGCATGTGAGTGTATGAAATAAAATACTCACTCCTAGCTTCCAAATGGGCTAGGAATCAAAGGATTTGAATAA
>JBBPTI010000782.1:0-10644 GCA_038093995.1 Tylopilus aff. callainus
GCTTATGTATCTTAGGTAAATGCTCTATTATGTTATGGTTATGTAACCTTCTATGAGAAGACATATATAAACCCTTCTATCATATTATTTTCTTTCCACCCTCACCATGAAACCCATCTCTGCTGCTTAAAGGGATAACATTGAAACAACCCTTAGGCGGGGCTGAGTAGTGAGCTGTATGACAGCGAGTAATGGAAGTGACTAGAGCTAGTGGGGGCCCAGGCATTGACTGAGGACTAAGGGGAAAACCCAAGATAACTCGAATAAGGATCTTGGGGCTAAATTGCCAGCCTTATATACTGTTACAAGTGTTTGTACGTATTTGTATGATATTACTACATATGGGGTACTTCAGGGTAGATGTGGGAGTGCAGGTGTTATGCTACTGGCCAGGGACAAGTCATTCAGAGTCACTGCACTGCCTTGCACAGCCTGGGCACCGATGATGTGAGATTGTGTCAGCATGGCGCAATATTGCATCAGCATGGCATAAGATGGTGTGATGATGATGTCATGGGGCTGTGCAAGGGATCTGGACTGCTTACTAAGGTAGACACAGCTTGGCGCAGCCATCGTATGGTGTGTGAGTGCTGTTAGTAAGCGAGCCGGTCACATACTGGTGCCAGAATAGGGGGAGAGCCAAAAGGGAACAAAAAGACGGGAGCACACGCGAGGTCATAACACTACCCCCCTGCTAAAGCTCAACCTCCAGGGGAGCAAAGGGAAGCAGGCAACCGAAGAGAGCGACAAATGGAACGAGGGGCGGACAGGTTGGTGCGATGGAAGTTCCGGAGAGCATCAGGGCAGTTGGTAAAGTTAGAGGCCGGCTCCCAGGTGTGATCCTTAGCAGTATATCCCTTCCAGTGTACCAGATACTGGATGCCGCAGCCACGAGGCCGGGAGTCAACGATGTAGTCAACCTCGTACTTGGCATCCTGATTATCGGTGATTGATGTCGGTCCCGGGAGGGGATCCAGCTGGTCCTGGAGCAGGGGCACATAGGGTTTAGTGTGGGATATGTTGACCACTGGGTGGATGTGGATATACTTTGGGAGGTGGAGTTCTACGGCGTTAGGGCCCTTAAGTGAAATGACGGGGAATGGACCAATCCATTGATTGGTGAGTTTCCGACAGGGGAATGGTAGGGTTAGGTTGTTGGTGGCGAGCCAAACATGATCCCCAGGGGCGTAGTGAGGGACAGGTGATCGGTTAGCATTACCGATGATGGTCATTCATTCCTGGGCCCACACCAGATGTTTTTTGGTCTGCTGGAGGACAGTCTGATACACCTGCGCAAGGTCAGAGGCAGTGGGGGAGCAGGTATCCTGAGGCTCTACCCCCATACGGGACTGGTACATGTGAGTGACCTGAAAGGGGGAGAATTTAGAAGCAGTGGACTGCTTTGCATTCAAGGAGAATTGGGCCAGCGGCAGCCAGCGTGCCCAGTTATCCTGTCATTCAGCACAATACATACGGAGATAGGTTCCTACTTTTCTGTTCATACGTTCAGTCTGCCCATTGGTTTGTGGATGGTGGGCCGTTGACTTCTTAACAGTGATCCTGAGTTGGGCACACAGTGATGTCATAAGTGTGGTGGCGAACTGAGGCCCTCAGTTGGAGACGATGGACCGGGGCAGTCCATGGTGCTTTCATACGTGGGATAGGTATAGATCTGCTAACCCGGTGGCAGAGCATATCTTAGTGGTGGGAATCAACTTGATCTCTTTGGAGAATCAATCTACGATGGTAAGAATGGTGTCATACCCATTAATCTCGGGAAGATCGGTGATGAAATCTGCAGAGATATCTTCCCAGGGCCCATTCAGAACTGGCAGGGGTTGGAGTTCCCCTTTCAGTGGTTGGTTTTCCGACTTCCCTCGGGTGCAATGAGTGCATGCTTTTACATACTGCTCAATATCTTTTCTCATCCCGGGCCAGCTGTAAAAATGGGTGAGGAGCTCTAGTGTTCTGAGCACTCCAGGGTGCCCGCTGACCCCGTGATTGTGGTGGAGGGTGGTGAGTCGGGTCCACAGGGCCAGGAGTATGTAAATCCAGTCATTCCGCTGTAGAAGACATTCCTTAACCTCATACCCCTGTGCCATCAACTTCTTGAGGGTGGCCTCTGGAAGGTGGATAGTCTGATGGGAGATTTTGTCAGTGAGCTCTTCCCCCAGCGTCGTCACTTCTATAATTCCCTCCTCCTTTGTTACTTGCTGGATTTTGTCGGGGGGAATAACCAGTACTGCCTTGTTGTCATCCTCCCCTCTATTCGTCACATCCGACCTGCATGAAAGAGCGTTGGCCTTTGTCATTGACATTCCTGGCTTATGGCACCACTTGAAGTTGAATCAGGATAAATACTGGGCCCACCGGGCTTGCCATCTGTTTAGGTCTTGTCGGGTCATGAACCAGGTGAGGTTCTGGTGATTGTTCCAGATCTCGAATTCAAACTGAGTTCCTTCCAAATAATGCCTCCAGTTTTTGAGTGTGGAGACCACACTAAGCATTTCTTTATCAGCAATGGGGTAGTTCCACTGCTTGGGCATCATGGAATGAGAGGCAAATGCAGCTGGATGTCATTGATCCTCCTTTAGGACTGACAGTACTGCCCTGATGGCACTGTTGCTGGCGTTGCTCTCCAACTGATAACAACAGTTATTGTCCAGATAGGCAAGAATGGGGATGGAGGTAAACCGTTCTTTCAGTTGGTTGAACGCAGCTTCACACTCCTCTGTTCAATCGAAGGTGACATCCTTTTTGGTTAGGTCATGGAGGGGGTGAGTGTTACGATCATGCCATACTTGATGCTATGCATAGGCCTGTGTTACTCTTTTTCCTTCACTTCGGCCCTTAGCTCAGTCGTTCGCACTCCCTCACCACAGTTCCAGCATCCTATGATGCCCTATGACATAGTGCTCCTCGCCCCTCATCGCCCTACAAGTCACCATTTGCCTCTGTCTCTACTACGGCTCCCTACATGTGACCTACAGTCCCACAGTCACCTGACGATATATTATCTATCAGTGATGCCCTGCAGCACAGTCTCGCACCAGTCACATGACCCCACACATGATACAATCTAGACACATTGCATAGCCACTCGGCACAGCCCTCATGCCTCAGATAGGCATGGCCCCTTTTACAGCAGACCCCAGCACTCGTAGACAACACCATCCCTTGAGATACAAACCCTGGACTCCTCTGCAGTCGCCTGGCATATAGACATGCACAACACCTGGCTCATGACCACAGATAGGCTCTAGCAATGGCTCTTGCCCTTGAACTCGCCCATGGTATGTCACTGCACCGCAATCCTTAGCCCTGACACCGCCTTCGGCACTCCGTATCTTCCGGTCCTGCTCCACAGTCCCACATCATGCCATATCACGTCACAGTCACACAATCACTCGCCATCGCATCGCCCTTGTACCTTGGCCTATAGCAATACTTGCACATAGACACTGGCATGACTCATATGGACTCATGACCAATAGCCATTCGCCCACATCACAGCCTATGCCTTACGCCACATAGCCTTGCATAGCCGCACACTGCCTTGAGTACAGCCCTGCTTGCACAGACCAAGACTTTCTTTGATCCACAGAGATCCATGAACTCCACAGACCATATACGGTAACTAAGTCGGCCCTTGATGGACCATATATAGTAATAGTGTACAAATAGATACAAAGCCTGTAATAGTATATAAACCCCAGCCGCTACCCTCCTAGACCCCAGTCTATCATTGATGGGTAGTGGAGCATAGTAACCCTACCACTGATTGGTAGTGGCCACTAGCACTACGACTTACTCCCACAATGCCACTACATCATTAGGGTCTTGGAGGCTATCGACTGGCTGCTGTATAAATGTCCATTGCCTTCCCTGCTCATATTGTACAACCAGTAAGACCCCTGACAGCAAGGCTCCCCTTGAAGACACGATTACAACTCTCACCATTGCCATTGGCATTCACCACTACTAGCCCTAGGCTTGACAGCTCAGGCTTGAGTTGTTTCAGTGAGCTGTCTGAGCATAATCTTTAATGAACCGCCAGTAGAAGTTAGCGAGACCAAGGAAGGCCTGTGTCTGGCAAAGAGTGCATGGCGAGGGCCAGTCTAACACAGCTTTCACCTTTGCCAGGTCCATCTTAATTCTGGTAGGTGTGACTATCATTCCTAGGAATTTGACACTCGTGGTGGAGAAAGAGCACTTTTCAGGCTTGACAAACAGGTCATTCTTCTCTAATCTTTCCAGCACTTCTGCAACCCATTCTTCGTGCACTTGTCGATCAGTATTCCTTGAGAAGATCAGCAGATCATCAATATATATACCATGACATCGGGCATGTTGGCAAAGAGTTCATTCATCATTGTCTGGAAGGTGGCAGGTGAGTTGCATAGTCTGAAGAACATCACCATGGGTTCATAGGCCCCTCTGTGGCACACAAAGGCCGCTTTCCACTCGTCTCCTTCTTTGATTTGTATGTTGTTGTACCCCCAGCGGAGATCCATCTTCATGAAGATCTTGGCGTCCTTGAGTTTATCGACGAGCTGGGAGATGAGTGGGAGAGGGTAGTTATTATGGACTGTGTGTTCATTGAGGTACTGATAGTCTTGCACCATCCTTTTCCGTCTGTCCTTTTTTGGAATGAAGAACACCAGTGACATCTGTTCGGACTTGGATGGACGGATGTAACCCTTCTGCAGTTGGTTGTTGACGAAATCTTTGACTTCCTTCTGTTCGTTTGGGCTTAGCGGGATGATGCGGCCCTTCTTTGGCTTGAACATCTCTTTTAGCTCTATGGCATGATCCCAGGGCTTTTGCAGGGGCATTCTTTCCGATTCCTTCTGCGAGAACACTCATCGAAAGCAATGGTAGGTGGAGGGTACCAGGCGAAGAGGATCTTCCATTGTCGAGAGCCTTTGTTGTTCTTTCTCTCAGCTTCTTTCTTTGGCATGCCCTATCTCCATTACCTCTTGTTTATGTGCGATGCAACTTCCCTGCTCATAGTTGCAGGTCTCCGGACATGCCTTGAACCAGATGCATCCAGTATTCCAGTCAATCTGGGGGTTGTGCTCTCGAAGCCACAGATATCCTAGAATGACATCATTATTCCCAATGTTTGACACATACACTCGGAGTTTTTCCCAATGTCCATTTATGTTACAATAGACCTCTACTTCCTTGGTGATGCGTCCTCTGGCATTCTTGGAGCCGTCTGCATTATGCACAATGATGGTTCTACAGGTGGTTAGTGTGGGGATCTTGTTTCTTTGTACAAAGTCATAATTGATCAATGTGAGGTTCGCCCCACTATCGACCAGTGCTTCTGCGTTTACGTACTGCCTTTTCGTCGAGGGTTTTACCTGTATTGTCAATTTTATCTCTTTTCCTTTATGGATTACCCTCATGTACATCTTCAGGGGTTCTGGGGTTTCAATGGTGGATTTAGGGGAATCAAGCACAGGTTTAGTATCTCGGTCCCTGCCAGGCTTGTCAAGAGGCCCCCCTTGACCAGCTAAGTTAGATACTAGAGTCGTTAGTACATTCATGAGCTTAGTTAGTTCCACCAAGAAAGAATTATTAGCCTGTGAGACACCCAGATCGTCTCCTAGGCTCTGCCTTTTCCCTTCTGCTTCTTTTCGACAGTGGAAAAATCCCATTCTTCTTCAACTGTGGTGACCCTTGCCTCATTCTTGGCCAGGGCAATGCATCACATCTTTCTTCTCTTGCAGCTGAACCAGTGTCCTCCCCCATGGAAGTGGCACTCAGCACACTGGTTCTTCGGCTTTTTGCAATCCTGGGCTATATGTCCGGTTCCTTTACAGTTGAAACATTTCCCAGTGCTTCCACAGATTGCAAAGACTTCTTCTTCATTGACTTCTTCAAGGTGATCTATGTCCATTCGGTCTCCTCGGGGTTGGTAACCCTGCAGCCTCCCCCTTATGAAGGTGAGAGCCTCCATCGCGCAGCCTACATCTCGGATATTCTGTAGGTAATCTGCTGGAGTGGACTTTCGGGCCCCTTCTTTGAAGATCTGAAGGATAATATGCTGGGTAGTGTTTCATTCAAGGAGGCAGATGGCATGGCTGTCATTGATTCCAGCCATCTGGTACAGAGCCTCCCATCGCATCAAGAAGTCATCAGTGCGGAGGGTGCCTTGGCAGAGCTGCTCTAGTTGGGCGACGGCCCAGTCCTTCTGGTTTACCAAACAGAATAGGCTTTCCATTTCTTGGACAAGCTCTTCCCAGGTATAGCCTTGACCTCGTCGGAGGCGTGTTTGAGCGAATGGTCCAGCTTTCGGTCCTTTAAGCTGGGACAAGACCACGGTTACCACTTCGTAGCTTTTCAGCAGGATGATGGATCGGTTCATATGGAGCCATGCTTTTATCTTGGCCCACCATTCCTTGAATTTGGCCACTGATCCTTCATAGTCTCCTGGGTCAGCGAAAACTTCTACCTTTCACGTGGCCTTGCCCCCAGCAGCCGCAGCGCTGTTTAGGTTACTTACTATCTGCTCGAGGGCAGCGACATCTTTCAGTAGGGTGGCGGTCTTCTTCTGCTCTTCAACACATCTGTTGTAGAGTTGCTAATTCTGTTTGGTGAGTGTAGTGAACTCTAATGCAATGGCGGCAATCTTGTCTTCCAATGTGAGGTTCGGGTTGGCAAGGATTTGGAGCATGGTTGCCAACATAATGGCGAGCTACATGTATTTTCTCAATTTGGATTCTTTTTCCATCATGGATCACCCAGGTTCTTCTTCTGTACTCTTTGATTATGGCTGGGTGTTGAGTTGCTTTGTATGGGATGGATCTAACCGGCGCAGTCTGTGGTTGGCTGATCAGTCTCTGTCTCTGTTTGTCCTCCTTCTGTTGGAGTCGCATAAACAGTTGTCCTATTGTGGTCACTTGGGTTTCGAAGGGAGAAGAGGGTTTATTCAATAACTACCAGCCATAATTCTGTTGTGGCTGCTCTTCTTCAGCGTGGATAGCCTGTTGTTCATATCCAAAGATCACCGAGTAGGTTCCTTCTCTAATGGCTAGCTGGGCTTGGAGTGGGGTAAGCTCTCGTGTGATGAGAGAGAAAAGGCAAAGGAGAAAGTATGTAAAAAGGAAAGCGAAAAAGATGATAAGAAAAGTAAGTATAAGCAGCAGGAGCTGCACTATCATAGGAAGAGGTGGTGGTTAAGGAAAATACCTGTCAATAAATGCAGGTAAGTATGAACAAGAATTTGTATAGTAATAGTAGCAGGGGCTACTAGAAGGCGGCTAAAAAGTAGGAGGGCAGCGCAAAGATGCACGAGGGCAAAGGCGTCCCAGACCATTAACAGGTCGGACGAGGGTGGCGGCAGCATTGTGGCAGGCAGCTCTGGCTGTGGTGATTCTCTTGCGGTGGGCGAGGCAGGCTTCTTTGACTAGAAACCGGGCGCAGTTCTCTTGCCAATGACAGTACTCTTCGTTGAGGCAGTGGCAGGTTTCGGGCGATGTTGGGTCATGATATGGACCCTCAAGGTCATTTGGGTCGACTGACTCAGGTGGGGTCAACTCACGCTTTATGGTGGGTGAGGGCAAAGGCGGTAGTACTAAGTCCTCCTCCTCTTCTTTCTTTACTTCACAGTACTCCCCTACTAACCTCCTTTCTCTTTGTGTGGCGGCAGAGGCAGGGTCGAAAACTTGGGCAAATAAATAGGGGTGCTCTTCTATGAAGAGCTGGGCACTAGTGGCAAGTGTGGCGATGTCGAGGGTGTACTCAGGATGTGGAACGGAGATCTGGGCTGGGTTCACTGGGGCAGAGGGCTGTCAGTAACAACAGCCAACAACTCTGCGGAGCTCACTACTGGCGATGGGCTTTGGGGTGGCAACGGCAACGGCAAAGCGAAGACAATTTGAGTTATAATGAAACAACCCTTAGGTGGGGCTGAGTAGTGAGCTGTATGACAGCGAGTAATGGAAGTGACTAGAGCTAGTGGGGGCCCAGGCATTGACTGAGGACTAAGGGGAAAACCCAAGATAACTCGAATGAGGATCTTGGGGCTAAATTGCCAGCCTTATATACTGTTACAAGTGTTTGTACATATTTGTACGATATTACTACATATGGGGTACTTCAGGGTAGATATGGGAGTGCAGGTGTTACACTACTGGCCAGGGACAAGTCATTCGGAGTCACTGCACTGCCTTGTGCAGCCCGGGCGCCGATGATATGAGATTGTGTCAGCATGGCGCAATATTGCATCAGCGTGGCATAAGATTGAAACAACTCGAGCCTGAGCTGTCAAGCCTAGGGCTAGTAGTGGCATATGCCAGTTAGCGATGGAGAGAGTTGCAACGTGTCGTCAAGGGGAGCCTTGGCTGTTATCGGTCTTATAGTCGTACGGCGAAAGCAGGGAAGGCAATAGGCATTTATACAGCAGCCCAGTCAATAGCCTTCAAGACCCTAGTAGTCCAGCGGCATTGTGGGTCTAGCTAGTGGCCACTACCAATCGTTGGTAATGCTGTTATCTGCCACTACCCATCAATGATAAGCTGGGGTCTTGAGGGATAGCGGCTGGGGTTTATATATTGTTACAGGGTTTGTATCTATTTGTACACTATTACTGCATATGGTCCGTCAAGGGCCGGCTTAGTTACCGTATTTGATCTGCGGAGTCTGTGAATCTCTGCAAGTCAAAGGAATGTCTTGGTCCGTGCGAGCGAGGCTAGCTCTAGGCAGTACAAGGCAGTGTTCGGTTGTGCGGGGCTGTACGGCATAAGGCATAGGCTGTGGTGAGGGCGAATGGCTATTGGTCATGAGTCCGCATGAGTCAAGCCGGTGTCTATGCGTTGTAGGGAACATTATTTCCCTACAGTTGTAGACAGGGAAATGGAGCCCATACACCCCCTTACCAGCAGCTCTGATGCACCACATCCCGAACCCCCAGCAAGTCCGAGCGTGTCTACCTCAAGTCCGAGAAATCTGATGGTCTGGTAAGTCTGGTCGGAATTCCATGCATTAGCTAGACCTCTCCCTCTTGTTCTCTTATTCCACTTCATTTCATCTTTATTCCCTTCACCCTTGGACTTTCTACTTGTAGCTACACCATATACCACTAGAATAGGACTTTCCGCTGTCAGGGATTTCACCTGATGGCATACTACAATATTCCGCGTTCCTAGACCCTGGTGACATATACACCAGGGTCCTTCCCTCATTTTCCTCCGCTCATTTCCTTTCCGGCAACTTAGATAGTTTAAATACTTAGTACCTAGTGAAGGAAAAAGGGGGGAAGCTTTTGGGCTCCCATCATCCATCGTCCATCGTTACCATCACGAACACATCGTCTATCGCACTCATTATCGTCTCACACTACTCCCAAGTACCTAGCAAGGACACCACTACTCACCCTTTTCACTCGTTACTAATTCCGGAACTCCGGAATTCTATTTACTTCACTTGGAATTGCTAGAGCACGTCACTTAGCTGGGTGAGCAGTCTAGGAAACTCTTCTGACCACCTCCCCTCCTACAGAATCCCTTTGGGGCGAACCTATCGCCTCCCCACTTTTATTCTGCAGACCCAGACCTAGGTTCTACCTATACAGGTCACTGGGTTATTTAGTTCTTACAGCGTGAGTATCGCTATAGGCCGAGGTACGAGGGCGGTGCGATGGCGAGCGATTGCGTGACTATGGCGCAATATGGCGTGATGTGGGACTGCGGAGCAGGACTGGGATGCATGGAGTGCCGAGGGCGATGTCAGGGCTGAGGGTTGCGAGGTGATGCCATGCTGTGGGCAGGTCTGTAAGTCCGAAGAGCGAGAGCCAATCTGTGAGCCTATTTGTAGGTGAGCCGTGTAGCACGTGCACATGTCAGTGCCGGGCAACTGTTAAGGAGCCCGGGATCTCTACATCTCAAAGGGCGGCGTCTACTACGAGTGCTGGGGTCTGTCGCTGAAGGGGCTGTGCCTGTCGGAGGCGCAGGTGTCATGCCAGTGGCTGTGCGGGGTTCTGGATCGTATCATGTGCGGGGTCATGTGACTGGTGCGAGACTGTGCCGTGGGGCATCACTGATAGATCATGTGCTTCAGGTGACCATGGGATTGTAGGTCACGTGCAGGGAGCCATAGGTAGAGGCAAAGGCGAAGGGCGATGATAGGGCGATGAGGGGGCGAGGAGCACTATATCGTAGGGCATCATAGGATGCTGGAATGGTAGCGAGGGAGTGCGAGCGACTGAGCTAAGGGTCAAAAAGAGGAAAAAGCGTAGCGTGGGCCCGTGCGTAGCATCGAGTACGGTGCATTCATAACAAAGATGGTGTGATGATGATGTCATGGGGCTGTGCAAGGGATCTGGACTGCTTACTAAGGTAGACACAGCCTGGTGCAGCCATCGTGTGGCGTGTGAGTGCTGTTAGTAAGTGAGCCGGTCACATACCAGTGCCAGAATAGGGGGAGAGCCAAAAGGGAACAAAAAGATGGGAGCACACGTGAGGTCGTAACAAACATCATTTTCCTGGCTTCTCTTCAGATCTCCTGCTGCCAAATTGCTCTCCAAACTGGCCTAGGCAAGTCTACTGTGGCCACAATACTCCAGGAGATTAGATCTGAAGAGAAAAAGCTTCATGCTGGTTGTCCTTCCAAGCTTACATCTACCAACAAGCATGC
>JBBPTI010000783.1:0-10642 GCA_038093995.1 Tylopilus aff. callainus
ATTCATAATAAGGAATGGAGGTGATTATGAATGCAATACAGAGAAACACAGTGATCAGTAATTGAGATGGAGTATGAAGGTGAACTATGCTGGAGGGTGATACTGTTATGCTCACATCCCACAATACCATACACTCCCATACACTCCCGTACACTCCTGTACACTTGCCTACAATGCATACACCAACCCCTGCCAGACACTACCACTGCTACACATCGACCCTCTCTAATCCCCTTGGAACACCCCCATGAGCAACATTAAGGGACTACACAGCAGGCCACAGGCAACTAGATATCAGCAGAACAGCACAACTCTAGGAGACTCATCCACCACACCAAGGGAAATCCTACATTCCCTTCTTGGGGATAGACTCCCATGCCATAGAATGCCATGACTCAGTAACATCTGCCCTTACTCTCACACCACCAGTCATAGCTTACAGCATAAGGGCACCTGACCAAGGTAGTGCAAAGCCCCTCTTACCTAAGCAACTGACAACATAGCAACTGTGGATGTCACCATTGCTTGCCATATCTGCACACTATGATCTCATGCCAATAGCAATACCTGTGCATATGGTACAATTCCCTGATTACTCCTCTGGGCCAATAACATAGTGACTGCAGATGTTGCCATTGCACATCACCCTCACACCCTCCACTCCCACACCAATGGTGGTAATCCCACAAATGGCACCATTCCCCTTGCTGAATATCAGGCCAATCATGGAATCCCCTCAGCACTGCCCTGTGTGCACAGACCAAGCACTTGGATAGGAAAAAGGGACTTATAAGGAAAGGAAGCTGGCCCTAAGTATATTCAGACTCCGCTTCAATAGTAGTATATAAACCCCCCCCTTGCAGCCTTAGACCCCAGTCATTCATTGATGGTCCTTAGCCTCTTACACCCATGAGCTAACAACTATAGGGTCTCTATGGCTAGCAATGGAGGTACTTAGTATACCTACCTTGTAGCCCCCCTGTACTATATTGCTGTGCTGCTTATCAGCCAGCACATTGATGATACCTATATGACTCCCTCTTGACCACCTCTCTACACTTTTGCCCCTATGCCAGTTATGACTAAGGAGGATCCTTATCCAACACTAGGACTCAAGTGTTTCAGATACACTAAGGAATATAGAGTTACAAATAACAGAACTAAGACAAATGGAAATGAGACAGAGGTAGTGCTGGGTGCACAGTTTGGAGATGTGAATTCCAGAATCTAATTACCTGCAAGTTACCTAGTCAAAGCTGTGTGTGACCTGATATGGCACAAATTATGGTTTGGGTGGTGTGTGGGATGTGGTAAGGGTGTCTTGCATGGAAAAGTAGTTTAAAAGTTACAGACTTCAGAATTGTGATGAAGTTTCCAGGATTTGCTATAGGAATTCTGGAATGGATATGAAAATGATGAAAATGACAGCAATGACCCAGGCTTGTCTTCTGACTTGTCCAATGAAGCTGAGCAAGATGTTTTTAGGGACAAAACCTCAAATAATGTTCCCTTAGCTTATGAACCCCTATCTGAACTTGCTGATGCGATCTGCAACATGACTTGGCATACTTTCTAAAACAACTCGAGCCTGAGCTGTCAAGCCTAGGGCTAGTAGTGGCAGATGCCAGTAGTGAATGGTGAGAGTTGCAACATGTCTTCAAGGGGAGCCTTGCTGTCATAGGCCTTATGGTCATACAATAAGAACGGGGAAGGTCATAGGCATTTATACAGCAGCCTAGTCAATAGCCTTCAAGACCCTAGTTGAAACGACCTCAGGCATGATGGCAAGGAGGTGTTGAGTGGAACAAGCAAGATGATGTCCCAGGTGCTAGGCACAAGGGGACAGGTAGTGAAGTGAAGCAAAACGGAAAGGTGGATCAAACTCCTTATAAGCAGGTGCCTTGTGAGGGAAGACCCAAGAAGAATTGATTGGGGCTCCGATAATTTACAGGTGGTCTTATATACTACTACAAATGGGATTCAAGCGGAGCCTAAACTAGCTAAGGGCAGGCATGGTTACTAAAGATGGAAGTGTGAAGTGAAAACTGGCCTGGTCCGTGCGAGGGAGGTGATGCTGCGGGCTGAATGCTACTGGAGTGGGAATGGGTGGCGAGCGATGGCGCCATCACGAGGTTAATACCATTGGAGTGGGAATGGATGGCATACTATGGTGTGCGATGCACGAGTATCGCTATAGGCGTGAGACTGGATGGCGAGCAATTGCGCCATTGCAACTGCGGATTGCCTAAGTGCTGCGGTGCGGCATCAGTAGCCGGGTAACCGGGTCTTTACTCTACCATAGTCCAGTGCCCAGATGCTGCGGCTACTGTGCTTACCGGTGTGGGAACAGGACTCAGGCGATACCGAGTTGCAGCGCTGTGGTGTGGGTCAAAGTGGCTTGTTAAGATCTAGTCCAGGTAGGACGTTGACCTTAGCCTTGAATAGCGCGGGGTGACGACATGTCAATGCCCTTACTAACGAAGGGACTTTATCTGGCCTCAGTCTGTCAAGGACTTAGATCTGGTGAAGCTAGTGAGCCAAAGAGACAAACTCTAGCGAGCTCTGAGGTCTGGGCGAAGGAGATAGATATCAAGGAAGACTAGCTTAGAGCTACAGGGTTGCGCCTGGTAGGCCTATATACTAGCTAGCCCATCAGTGTTAGGTAATCTATAGAATGCGAGAGAACTGAAGGGAAGGAAGAGATATGGATCGGGTGCGATCAGAGCGTATCGTGAGTCAAAGTAGAGGAGTAAGCATAGGGGCGATCCAGAAATGGAATGCAGAAAAAGAAAGTAAAAAGAAAAGAGTCGGAGCCCTATACCTGGCAGGTAGGTTGTAACATGGCTAAAGAGGGGAGTGTAGGAGGGAATGGAATGTAGCATAGCCATGAGCGTAACACTAGTGGTGCAGCATCATTGTGGGTCTAGGTCTAGTAGCTTTAGAGGCCACTATCCATCAATGATAAGCTGGGGTCTAGGAGGGTAGCGGCTAGGGTTTATATACTGTTACAGTGTTTGTAGGTATTTGTACACTATTACTACATATGGTCCATCAAGGGCCAGCTTGGTTACCATATATGGTTTGCAGAGTCCATGGGTCTTCGTGGGTCAAGGGGAAGTCTTGGTCCATGTGAGTGGGGCTATGCTTGGGGCAGTGCAGGGCAGTGTGTGGCTATGCAGGGCTGTACTGTGTAAGGTGTAGGCTGTGGTGTGGACTAATGGCTATTGGTCCATAGTCTGTATGAGTCATGCCAGTGTCTATGTGCAAGTATCGTGATAGGCCAAGGTATGAGGGCAATGCGATGGCGAGCGATTGTGTGACTTATGGTGTGATGCGGTGTGATGCGGAACTGGGAGTGGGACTGGGGTATGCAGAGTGCTGAAGGCAGTGTCAGGGCTAAGGGTTGTGATGTGGTGACATACCGGGGCAAGTCCAAAGATGAGAGCCAATGCGTAAGCCTATTCGTAGTGGCGTGGGCCGAGTGTGTGCATATGTGTATGCTGGGTGACTGTAAAGGAGTCTGAGGTCTCTGTGTCTCAAGGAGCAGCATTGTCTACAAGTGCTGGGATCTGCTGTTTAAGGGGCTGTGCTTATCCGAGGCATGGGGCTATGCTGAGTGGCTGTGTGAGGGTCTAGATCGTATCATGTGCAGGGTCATGTGACTGGTGCAAGACTGTGCTGTGAGGCATTGCTGATAGATTGTGTATCATCAGGTGACTGTGGGACTGTAGGTCACGTGCAGGGAGCTGTAGTAGGGGCGAAGGTGAGTGGTGACTTATAGGGCAACAAGGGATGAGGAGCACTATATTGTAGGGCATTGTGGAGTGTTGGAATAGTGGTGAGGGAGTGCAAGCGACTGAGCTAAGGGCTGAAATAAGGGCAAAAAGTGGAGTGTGGGCCCGTGTGTAGCATCAAGTATGGCGTGATCGTAACACTATCCCCCAACTAGGAATCAGATTCCAGATGATCCTAAAGTACGAGATGCCAAAAGGCCAAGAGAGTGAGAGGGGACTGGAGTGAGCGAGGCCCAAGGGTGGAGGGTGGGTCAAGACTGAAGGGGTGGACATTAAGTCCAAGAGACCGGGGGTGTGACAGAACTATACTGCTGAATGCCAGGTAAAGGGAACTTTATGCTGCCAGAATCTGGTGTCCCAATGCTGTGGTGACAGCATGGCAACAAAAGCCTAGAGGAGTCCAAGGAAATGTAAGTACTAAGTAAAGCCTACCAGGGCTTGCGAGTCAAAGGACCAGGAGGGAGAAGGAATGATCGCATTGCTAGTTACTAAACCACCATGCCTGTCCGGGGTGGAAATCACTAGCCAAAGGCGGAGGAGTGTGGATTGGGGAAGTGCCATCAAGACGGCGGGGTGTATCTGTTGAGGCGCAGTCTATAACAATGTGCCAGTGCACAGCACCATGGTGCACGTCAGGGGTGCTTGAGCAAAAGCAGTGGGTTGGCAGGCGAAGTCCGGGTAATGTTGTCAGTGTCGGAGTATGAGTACCAGGTATGAATATCTGTGGGGGAGTGGTAACTGCAGAGGTGTCTTGCATGTGTGGGCAAAGCCTAGCCATCTGGTGACTACCAGTGGGTCTATCAACACTTGGCAGCCTCAACTTGCAGAGGGGTCTTATTGTGGAGTAAGTTTGGCGTGTGGGTACTGTTCTTCATGCGTAGGTCATGAATGCCCATAAGAGAGAGATGGTATCATTATTCCTTTGCTGCGAGGGGATATTTGAGCGGATGGATGAGCAATTGCTTTGGCTAGAGTGGGGTGAGTAGTGACTGTCGTGGCATCCAGGAGTCTCGTGCTTCTGGTACGTCTATGTGAAGGGCATTGTGCCTGGGGTTGGTGTCGTAAATGCTTGATCAACAAGCAGTGAGGGATTTCGTTACTGTAAAAGGTCCAGCGTCTGCGTGGTATTGTGTGTGGGAATGGATTCATCATGATCTGAAGGATTGGACAAGGATGGGTAGGAAATGAGCTGAAGGCTCCAAGTGAAACCATTTCCACTGTCGTCTGCTGGGATTTTCTGTATGCCAATCCATAGGCATGTCTGTTTCTTTCATCTTTGGGTGTCGATGGTATTCGATAAGCTGGCGGTGCTACTTTCACTATTTTAAGTCAGCTGAATACTTGGGCAGTGGCAGTCTCGAGCTGCATCTATAATCTGCGATGTCCTTTGTAATGGTGGGCCATTCTGGGGCCAACTGAGTCATTCGTCAGAGCAGTCACGTTCTGCTCATGTTCTTCGTCTATCATCGAGGTAGTCCTGCCTTATCCGAAGGCAGGGACAGTCATTTTGTGGGTGGTTTGAGATCTTCATCTGACAGTGTTACTTCCGCTAGTTTAAGCCAGTGAGATCACATGTTGGGGGCAGTCCTGGGCTGCATCTATGTGTCGTATGGCAGTTACATTTTGCCAGGGGTTGTTGTAAAGGGGAGTGCTTGTGGATCTCGTTTCCTATCAAGCCAAGGCAGTTTATTGACCTGCCAAGGTTGCTCTGGGTTTGTAACGAGGGGTGATCCTATTCAGCAGGATCCGGGACAGTTTAGCATCATGTCAAGGATGCGCAGGGTCGTAAGTCGAGTGAGGCACCATTGAGGTGCATCTGGGGCAGTTTAAGGTCATGCTTAGGACCTGTCATCATTACTGCTATGGGTTTTTCTGTTCTTTCCGTGGTGATGTCATACCAGGACATCGGCGAGGCAGTTTTACATCTTGCCAGGAATGTATGTGGATTTTCTTGTTTTACTTCATAGTGCATGCATCCAGGCATGTAATCAAGGCAGTTTTACATCTTGCCAGGGATGTATGGTCTGTGAATAAAAACTTATGGGTATGTCATCTGGGCCTTTCATCAGCTTCATCTTTTCTACAACTTTGCAGATTTGGGTAGACCAGGTGGTGTCTGTGGAACAGTTTCTTCTTTTGTCTGATACTTCTGTGGGCAGTCTTTCATGCTATAATGGCGCCTGAGCCACATTGGTTTCTTTTCTTCTTTCTGTGGTTGTAGGGCTGAGCACCTCCAGCTATGTCCTCTGGGGTGGAATCCACATTCATGGCATTTGTCGGTCATGCGCACTCCCCATTCTGGTTCGGGTTGCAACTGCACCTGCTGGTCATATTGTTCCTGTAGGTTTCGTATGATTGAGGAGAGTGGCTCCATGGTCTGTGGTCTACGGTCTTCGAGATTCAGGGCTTCATATGCCCAATCTAAATCCTTGTTGGTCAGTGGGGCTCGGTTACTCATGGTGATAAAGAGTTGGGCTATGGTTACTTCGAGGAACTGGATGCGTTCCTGTAACTCCTTGACTTGTCTGCAGGAGTCCTTCTGATTAGCCCATATGTCTGAGAACTCTTCTGCTACTTCGTTGACTTTATCTGCCCAATTGTCACGATGGGCATTGGTTATAGCCTTCTTGGCTGTTTTAGTCAAGTCGTACGGGTTGAATTGCTTTGCCATGGTATGTCGGAGTTTCTTACGTCATGAACCAGGCCTCCCTTCTGTTGGGGGTGAATTGCTTCTTATACCGATTATGTCTCATGTCATGATCTGGGGCCATCTTCTTCATTGCTCTTGATTTTTTTAGAAGGAAGGCTACCCTCTTGTGTTCTTCATCTTGGCCTGAGATCTGGTCATTACACTCCTTCTGGCAGAGCTTGTTTTCTATTGTTGTATTCTTACCCCTATGTTTGATGGGCCTAGTGGTTAGTCTATGTCGTAAGTTGAGTTCCTCCAATGCTTCTGGGTCTTGATTTGGTCTGTGCAAGTATCCCCCAACTATTCTGCAAAGGGGAATTCTATGTCATAAGTGTCTTTCAGTGGGCCCTCAGTTCAGTTGGGGTCCTGTGGTTGTTCAGTTGTTGTATCACTTGCGAGGGACCCCAACTGTCTGTGAAGGGCATCCATTAGTCTGGTCGTAAATGCTTACCCCTATTATCAGTGGGTCTAGCTGTGTTGTTGTTAGTGTTGGTCCTGTTTCATACCTGATGCCTTATATGAAGGTCTTTTGTCTGCTTTTTCTAGGGAAGCTCATAACCCTAGTGTCGATGTCGAATATGGCCAGTTGTTCAGCCTGATAGGTGTGGCTGGTTGGTTAGCCCGGTGGTTGAGCGGTCAGTTGCTCCGATAATGTCAGTGTTCCGCATGCATTACCCTTCAGTCGGTCGAGGGAGTGGCGTGTTGTATGGGCATCTGAGACCCGATAAATAAAGTGTTGATCTTCGTCCTGTGAAGTGCTGGTAACTGGCAGTGGAAAGCATCGGTGGCGATCCTGCAGTTCTCCAGCAATGGATTAGCGGTGGGAATAGAGTTGATTGTGTAATGTGCATGGACACTGGAGAAAGAAGAGAGAGGTGGCCTGCTACTGAGGGGATCTTGATCCCAGAGACTACCTGTAAAAAAAGGGGAGGGATCAAGCCTGCTTCTGCGCTTTGGTGGGCGCATCACAGTCCTAGGGATGGGAGGCCACAGCGACCATCCTTCGGATACCGAGTCTGGTGTTCTAAAGAGAAGGGATGCAGTTTGTGCACACATGCAGGTGTGACTGGCATGTTGCTGAACTTCTAATCTGGTAAAAAGCGGAGTGCCTTATCATAAGTGTCACCCCTGGCCAGACTTTCGGTCTATGTCGGTGTTCATCATCGCTGCCTTTTCTTAAGGGGAGGGCTAACCCTGTTGTTGAGTCTGAAAACAAGAGATCCCAGGTTAGTCCAGCGATTGGAGTTCGAGGCAGTTTCCGCCATGCCAAGGGCATAAGGTGTTGAGGTCAAAGTCTACTGCTTATTGTGGGTTAGTCTGGTGGTGCAATATCCTTCCTTGATGAAGTGCCAATCAATGGGTAGACTGATAATGGGCATCGTGTCGGTTAGCATTGAGTGGTCATATACTGCTAGTGAGAGTAGACTCTCTGGAATACTACACTGTTGGTTTCCTAGGTGTGCCCCGATGGGTATGGAGTGGTGATCCAGGGTAGGTCCTGCAATCCAAGGTAGTTTATCATCATACTGAGGATGTATGAATGTCGAACTGTAAAGAGGGGTTCTGGTTACAATGCTCCTGGCTGAGAGCCTCAAAGCCTTGGGTCGGCTGTCAATGTCGAAGATGCCATGTACTGATGGCGTAGGATGACGGATGCATAATGGTCCCAATATAATGCCTTGGGCTGAAGGCCTTAAGCCTGCATCAGCTATGGTCTGCAGTGAGAAGCAGGTGTTGGTCATAAAGGTCTGTGGGTATCTGTGCAATCTGGTGCAAGAACTTGCTGGAGCCAGCAACCTGTGATGTGGTGATTCTGGTCATAAATGGAACTGTAGGGTGTCTAGTGATCTAGCCTCTGTAACTGTGGGTGATCCAGCGATAGAGCTTCTTTCAACCCATCATCCATGTTTCTGTCATGGTCGTAAGTGTCATTGAGTGGATAGGAACTAACCTATCTATCTCTGCTCGTCTGCAAGTAATCCTTGATAACTCTCTACCATGTCTGCTCATTGAGTATGATATCATCGTAGGCTTCCAAGGCAACATTGAGGGCCACGGTGGAAGATGTGAGCTTATCATAATGAAACAACTCGAGCCTGAGCTGTCAAGCCTAGGGCTAGTAGTGGCAGATGCCAGTAGTGAATGGTGAGAGTTGCAACATGTCTTCAAGGGGAGCCTTGCTGTCATAGGCCTTATGGTCATACAATAAGAACAGGGAAGGTCATAGGCATTTATACAGCAGCCTAGTTGATAGCCTTCAAGACCCTAGTGGTGCAGCATTATTGTGGGTCTAGGTCTAGTAGCTTTAGAGGCCACTATCCATCAATGATAAGCTGGGGTCTAGGAGGGTAGCGGCTAGGGTTTATATACTGTTACAGTGTTTGTAGGTATTTGTACACTATTACTACATATGGTCCATCAAGGGCCAGCTTGGTTACTGTATATGGTTTGCAGAGTCCGTGGGTCTTCGTGGGTCAAGGGGAAGTCTTGGTCTGTGCGAGTGGGGCTATGCTTGGGGCAGTGCAGGGCAGTGTGTGGCTATGTGGGGCTGTACTGTGTAAGGTGTAGGCTGTGGTGTGGACTAATGGCTATTGGTCTGTAGTCCATATGAGTCATGCCGGTGTCTATGCACGAGTATCGTGATAGGCTGAGGTATGAGGGTGATGCAATGGCAAGCAATTGCATGACTTATGGTGCGATGTAGTGTGATGCAGAACTGGGAGCGGGACCGGGGTATGTGGAGTGCCAAAGGCAGTGTCAGGGCTAAGGGTTGTGATGTGGTGACATACCAGGGCGAGTCCAAAGGTGAGAGCCAATGCATGAGCCTATCCGTAGTGGCATGGGCCAAGTGCATGCATATGTGTATGCCGGGCAACTGTAAAGGAGTCCAAGGTCTCTGTGTCTCAAGGAGTGGCATTGTCTACGAGTGCTGGGATCTGCTGTTTAAGGGGCCATGCTTATCTGAGGCATGGGGCTATGCCAAGTGGCTGTGTGAGGGTCTAGATCGTATCATGTGCAGGGTCATGTGACTGGTGTGAGACTGTGCTGCGAGGCATTGCTGATAGATTGTGTATCATCAGGTGACCGTGGGACTGTAGGTCACATGCAGGGAGCTGTAGTAGGGGCAAAGGTGAGTGGTGACTTATAGGGCAATGAGGGATGAGGAGCACTATATTGTAGGGCATTGTGGAGTGTTGGAATAGTGGTGAGGGAGTGTGAGCGACTGAGCTAAGGGCTGAAATAAGGGCAAAAAGTGGAGTGCAGGCCCATGTGTAGCATTGAGTACGGCGTGATCATAACACTCTCTGTCATGAAAAGCACTTCTCCAATGCCAAAATAAAGGTCCATGAACCAGACACCTTCAACAGGTCTGACCCAAAGAAGCTTTGCCCCTTCATCATCCAATGTGAAATCAATTTCCAGGCCAACCCTAAAGCCTTTAGAAAGAATTGCAAAAAGGTTATGTTTGTGCAATCTTACCTGAAGGGAATGGCCCTGGATTACTTTGAGCCAGACTTGCTTGAAATAGACACCTCTGAAACTTGTCTGTTTTGGATGAACAACTGGCTATTATTCTTGTTTGAATTACAGATGAACTTTGGCCCCCACAATCCCATCACTGAAGCATAAGCTCAGCTGGAGAACTTGTGAATGCATGATAGCCAGTGTATCACCAAGTACATCATAGAGTGGAACTGCCTAGCAACCCAAGTCTGTGAATGGGGGCCTGGTGCTCTTTGCTGGAGCTTCTATAATGGACTTCTGGACTGTATCAAGGATGAAATTGCATGTCAGGGCAAGCCTGACATGATTAGCTCTCTGCATGCCTTAGCACTGTAAAGAAGACAAGGACTCCAGGGTGGACTTTGGTAGAAGTCCTAGAAGTCCTAGGGATTGTCAGTGTGTGTGGGGAGTGATAGGTTCATGTTAAGATCTAGTCCGGGTAGGACGTTGACCTTAGCCTTGAATAGCGCGGGGTGACGATGTGTCAATGCCCTTACTAACGAAGGGACTTTATCTGGCCTCAGTCTGTCAAGGACTTAGATCTGGTGAAGCTAGCGAGCCAAAGAGACAAACTCTAGCGAGCTCTGAGGTCTGGGCGAAGGAGATAGATATCAAGGAAGACTAGCTTAGAGCTACAGGTTTGCGCCTGGTAGGC